>NIVC01000200.1:360000-485000 GCA_002269645.1 Macrostomum lignano | reverse complement strand
ATACGGGTTGGTTGCATGACGCTGACACATGCCGGGTGAACAGTGCTCTGACTGTCAGTTACGCTCGTACATCCTCAGTTTGACTGTCATGAGCGTGAATCGCCGAACAGGCCTCTCCGAGGTCAATTGTCTTGCATGGGCGACAACATGGATGTCAACCTTAAGCCGCTTGTGAACTTAATTATGACAATTGCAGTTTTTATTTTTATAAAATTGCAGCCAAGCGTCACTTCAACGAATTGGCCAACAAACGAAGTAGACGAATATACGTTGAACGCAACAAACAGCTCGTTAAATCTCTACATCGACCGGGCAGTCTCTCGAGCCGTGGAGTCGGGCAGTGGCCCTTTAAAAATCTTAGTTCAAGCAAAGTCTCGACCGATCAACGAGAAGTTCGGCTACTTTGCGCTGTTGGACCTGCGAGCCGCTTCAAGTAGCTCCGTTCACAGCCGGGAAGACTGGGTCTATCCCCTGCGGAACCTGCTGTCCGATCTCGGTGGCATTCTCGGTAAGGGTCTCTCGTTCTTGGAAGTCCTAATTCGTTCTTCTACTGAATGCGCTCGTATGCTTCGTATCACAAAACTCACATCATTACGAGTACATCTGGACTTCTAAGAGAGATACTATATAAAGAGCAATAGACAGTTCTATATTGATAGCTTGAGAGGGAAGTCTGCTGAAGATTGATATGATGTACACTCAAAAAGCCCGTCAAAAATGTTGTGCTGAATTTGAATACAGCATTCCGAATTATTTAAAGGGAAATCTGCAGTCAGGGGTAAGTTTTGTCCATAGACAGAATGAACGCCCTTACTACGATGCTTCGAATGCGAGTTTTGTTAAAATTGAACACAAATAAGTGTACTAAAGTATAGGAGCTGGTGCACTAGTAGCGCTTCCTGAACATCCCCGAAAAGTTTGGTTTAATTACATGTATTGAAAACTTCTCCCAAACGCAGGTCTATGGATGGGAGCGAGTATTGTCACCATGGTTGAGCTGATGGAGTTCCTTTTCCGACTGGGAATCGCAGCCTCGCCGAAGGCGCTGGCAAGAAAAACTGGCTCAAACAGTGATCAGCGAGGAACAGCTGACAATGGCATTAGGAAATCGACGACAAAAATAGCCTCAACAACAGACGTTAGCCTTGCAGGCATCAGCGGAGTTGTCGGTCATCTGGATGTCGACGTAACTGCTTGATGACAGGTGTAAAGAAAGATTTCTTAAGTTTTATTGACCATGTTTTACAAGCTTGGGAGACGTTTCTTGGTCATTCCAGACTCACGTGATGCTAAATATTACAGTGAAATTCGACCTACAAATCGCTGCTCTCACACGCTGCACTTCGAAATATCATTTGAGTAGGGCAAATCAGTGAGATGGCATGATTTAGAGACTCAAGGCTAAATGCAGCGCTTTAGCAATTAATCCACCGTAAATCCTTCCTGGACTGGCTAAGTGCGCACCAAATAACTGAAAAAATTCATTTCATTCCTGGGATACTGTTTTGTGGCATCACTTTTTGTTATCTATCAACGCTCCTAATGATGATCATGTATTTACTGCTCTCAGATTTTTTCCTATACTTTTATTGAGTTCTCTTGAGCCCGAAAACCTCAATGGAGCAGCTTGATTTTATGGTTCATGTGTCTACTATTGATACGACAAATTTATGACTTGCATGATTGGGTTGTAAACCAAACTAAAATTAATCAAACTGTAAGCCCTTTGGCTCGAGAATAAATACTATAAAAAATTATAATTTCCTAATTACTTTTAAGCAGATTTATAAGTAGCCACCAATCACAGGAAAGACATAGCAAGCATGGCCTTAAAATTTAGATGTTTGGACATCTTCTAAGGGAGCTTTGGAGGCAACTGTATACCTGTGCTAAAATCTAGCTTGAAAAGTCGAGGAAAGTGCTTTTATTGGCCATTGAGCCTCAGCAACTCCCCCTTGAGCCTTTTGGCATCTCAGCAATCTCCTGTGAGCATTGGGTCCCGTTTGCTAAGGTGCTTCCAAAGTTCGCATCCTGTTTGCACCTATTAAGGAAATTCCACTTCAGTATCGTTCCTTGGCTAATGCGTTAAAATGCTAAATTATTTGAGCAACTGACCCACTTGAACTTGCACAGGCGCATTTACGTGTTCCATAACAGGAAAATTTAATACGACGTAATGTTGCATTGATTCTGTATGTACTATTATGCACAGTAATAATCTATAATTGTTTCATTGCGGTTTATGAGTAGCAATAAATCTGTCAAAGAACATCATTAGCGCCTTAATTAATTAGTTGACAGTTAATTGTCAATTGTAGTTCATTGTATTGTAATCTTGGTTGCATGATAAGTATTGATTAGTCAACTACTATAGTATAGATACTATATGCTTGGATCATAAATCACCCTATTAGTGTTATTCCGCATAGTTTTTTATGGATAGATCGTACTATGCTGTGTCGCACCGACCATGCCCGGGAAAAACAACATGCTTAGAAACTTCCCAAGTCAGCCAAAATACAAAAGAACAAAGTACAAAGTACACTTCATGTGTCTACATCCGAGTAACTTGGAAAGTATACTTGAGAAGTGACCCAAGAAAACATTGCATACTTGGAACTGGAAAGTACTTGAGAAGTGACCCAAGAAAACATTGCATACTTGCAACTGGAAAGTACTTGAGAAGTGACCCAAGAAAATATTGCATACTTGGAACTGGAAAGTACTTGAGAAGTGACCCAAGAAAATATTGCATACTTGGAACTGGAAAGTACTTGAGAAGTGACCCAAGAAAACATTGCATACTTGGAACTGGAAAGTACTTGAGAAGTGACCCAAGAAAATATTGCATACTTGGAACTGGAAAGTACTTGAGAAGTGACCCAAGAAAATATTGCATACTTGGAAAGTACTTATCGAATGTACTTAGAAAACTTGGGAAGTTGTAAGGCGGTACTTGCCTCGAGGTTGCACTGTTGACTTACTAAGTACTTAACAGGTTTGGATTACTATTTTTAAATGATGACTGATGGTACACACGTCGAGACTTAAGACGCTGACGAATACTCACTCGAGCATGCGCATATCAAGATCGCCTGTTTAAAAATTTAATTAGATTCAATAAAGAAGTCTTATTTTGAAAAGTTGACCATTGCTTTAGACGGTAAAATGTAATCTTTCAACTTGAAAGATTTTCGTTATTGTTTGACTAAACAGTACCTTGTGTTTATAATGGATATCACGAACGAGAAGGTAGGCAGGAATGAAACACGAAGTCAAATATTATGTTTCGACTTGAGGCGGTTCTTTTACCTATTTACATATGTATCTGTTTAGCTATGCATGCACAAGAGGGGAATTGTGTACTCTTATAGCTAGCCATCAGTTTGATTCATTCGATCATCCTGGAACTTCTTGTGACGTCTGCCGCCTTTTGTTGTCGTTCCTCTTCAGCAGTGACGCTGCTCTCTGAATCACTCAGCTTAGCTGTGGCTTGAGCGATGCCATAGACATAGACTGACCAACAGTCGGTGCAATCTGCATTTTACACGCAGAATGTCTTGGCCATAGACATAAGAGCGCTACGTCGTAAACACAGATGCCGCGGTCATAGATATAAAAGGGAGCAATGTAACGATATATACGGATTTTTCGGCAGCAATTGCGTAAGCTGAAGCTGCGTAGCTGTAAAGCCATTGCTGTCGTGAAAGAATCTGTCTATGTCGCTATTGTACCCTTTTGTCTATGGTTTTCGGCAGTAAGACTTTCGGCAACAACTCAATTGCTTGCCGGCTGTTTTAGATTGTTGCCAGAAAATTAACGAAAGCATTTGGCTAAAGAAAAGAATCGAAACATGACAACTACGAACAACAAGATAAGCAACGAAGGAATAATTTTGTTCCTCCGGTAATGATTCTCCTGTAGTGATGTTCACCTGGCGATTGACGGACGGGGATTCCAGGTGCCGTTGAATGGCCACACGAAAGCAGATGAGAGACTTCGGCGCGTAGTATGTTCCACTCTGCTTTCGAAGAGACAAATAGAAAAGCCTCAGATAATCGCTCAGGAATCGACCCAGTACACGCTCAAACTCTTGGCAGAGCCCCTTCTCTTTGAGGAACTGGCAAAACCTTGCCACGTTAAGTTTTCGTCGAATCTCGGTCGATTTAGGCACATATTAATTCCCAATCCGGTCCAGAATTTGCAGATATTCACTGGTTAGCTTAGGCAGCACTTTAGTGTAGCTCATTTAATAATACTTCTTTAGCTCCTTTTTCTATTGGTATTTTGAATGAAAGCTAAAAATCCACGACAGTTAATTTATGACAGTTAGGCTAGTCGCCTTTACTGTCCTTTTCAATTACGAGTACCATAGACGCTTGGCTGATTATCTTTACTGCCTGCTCTTTCAAAGTGCCATAAACGGAAGAATTGGTCCTAGAAATCCGGTTACAATCATATTTCATACAAAAGGGTACAATAATCATCTATACGCCCTTTTTTCGGCAGCAATCGCACAAGCTGAAGCCGCGCTTGCTTACATCGCTTAAATCAATAATGCACAGCTGGTTCAGACAAGTTTTTTTTACATTCAAATACGATTCGTTGCAAAGTGTAAACGTCAACATTTATTAACAATGGCACAGTACATATCAGACACAAGAGTCCTACCCAATCACGACGCCTGGTGATGCTAAACATCTGTCTTCAATGAGTATTGCAGTGAACGAGACTAAGAAACTTCAATAATGAGCATTTCCAATCATTGCTGGAATCGAACTAGCGACCTATGGGATTATAAGCCAGTTTTTTACGCTATTAGCTACGTGTGTAGTGACTTGTGACACATAAAAAGTAGCATTGGCACTATACATACTACTATGCAGAGATAGCTAGAGTAGAACTTTTTTGCTGCAAAATGCATTAGCGAAAAGATGAGAAGTTTTTCGTGTTTTTAGCACTAAGCTTCACGTTGGTGTCAGCTAAACTCCCATTTTTAGTATCAGCACCCCACGTTTGGGGAGGCAACAAAGAAAGGAATAAATTTTTTAAGGATTGCTTGCAATATAGGGGATGCTTGCTATCTTGGGGGAAGGCCTGCTATCTTCGAGAAGACTAATTATTTTGTTGTCTTTTTGTTACTTCTCAAAAAAGAGATTCATTGCAAATATCTTTGTCCGTGTCTATTTAACTCGAATAGGGTGATTTATAAAACGGAAGAAGGAATTGGTTCTTAGAAAAATGTGCTTTTTTAATGGACTTGCATTAATAAGTTTTGTTCCTTGCTTCTTAGCCGCCCCGAAGGGGGGCACTAGATTGATAGTTCATATACTAAAATTCTAGCTAAAACCGAAAAGCTTCCTTACCTGGCTAATGCATTTTGCAGCGAAAACATCCGGCATCATGCGAAATCTACTTTAGTTATCCATGATATCACACTTTAGCAGTGGTCTTTTCAGTGAAATGATATTGCGCTTTCTAAGAATGAACTAAACTATTGAGTAGCCGTGTGTACTTTTACGATTATAGCCATTCACAGTCGCAAGTCTACTAGACAGTCGCGTCGCTCAAAAGCGACGCGTCGACGCTGCATCGCCTCGAGAATTTTTCGTCGCGGGCCTAGCGGCAGGCCCAGCGTCTGCAGGTCGGCGTCGGTGCACAGGCTGAGCGAGTCCAGGTCGATCTGCTCGCGGGCCAGCGCTGGCATGCAGTCCGGGAGGCCCAGGCAGGTCAGGAACAGCTCCAGATCGGCCTGCTTCCTCGGTCTCAGAGTCCCTTTGCCGCCACCGAGTCTGCCATCAACGTCGTCGTTGTCGTCGTCGTACTCGTAGTCATCCTCGAGGTTGTCGAGATCCTCGCCCGACCAGGGCAGATCGCGCCACCGGCGCAGCAGGCTGCCTGACGTGCCAATCGAGTCGGCTGCTCCGCTGCGTCTGCTGTAGGACGGCGACGGCGGTTGAAGGAGCATTGGGTGCGGCTGCGGTTGCGGCTGCTGTCCTAGCGGTGGAGCGTCCTTCAACGAGCTCAACGTTTTTGCCATGAGCGCCGCCTGGGAGGGCGCCGTGCGCGGATGCCGGTGGAAAAAAGCTACGCTACCAAAGCCAGGCCTCTCGAACAGTCCAGCGTCCTGTTGCTGCTGCATGTCGGGCTCAGAGACCGGTCCGGACAAAATAGAACGTCCATCGGCGCTTGTCCTCGCGTAGACAATGTCTGAACTCTGCGACGAAGCTGACAAAGCTAGATTGCCGTCGTTATAGTCGCCGTAGTCTTTGTTGCTGCCTCCTGCTGAATTCTGTTGCTGTTGCTGCTGCCTGTGGTGACTGACCACTTTCCTAGCCGCACCGAACGTGTAGCGACTCCGATTTGATCGCGCACTGGTGAGGTATTCTGAGAAAGGCCTCGGGCCGTTGCTAGAGGACCCGCTGCCGTTCTGAGGCCGTCGGAGAGTTACCGCACCGACTAAGTCTGACAGACTGCCGGCGCGACCACCGGAGCTTCCGGCTGCTGTCAGACCGAAGGACAGCGACCTCTGGCGTGACTGGCTCTGGTCGCTGGCGTCGTCTTCCGTCCCTGACCTTGTCTGGTGCCGGTAGTTCGGATTGCTAGTGGCGTTCGAGCGAAGCATCGTGCTAGCACTCGACGACGAGGAGTTGAACGAAGCGGACAGGGCCGCCTGCTGCTGCCGGTCGTTTTTTGCGAGCTTCTTGCTGGTCTTCCGCATCAGGCGGTCGAATTTCTTTACGCGCTTCTGCGCCTCCAGCGCTGCCTTCTCGCGCATCTTGGATACAACTCGCCGGTTCATGCTCACCTGCTTGCCAGCTACGCCATCCAGATACTCAACGATGTCTCGATGGTCTCTCAGCCCTGCCAGATCCAGTGCCGTGTGAAAATCGTTGTCCAAAATCCAAATATTAGCACCAAAGTTTACTAAGAAGGTGACGCAGTTCATGTGGCCGTTCAGTGCGGCAAAGTGCAGCGCACTGCTGCCCATGTAGTCTGTCTTGTCCGGGTTGCCCCTGCAGCAAATGGACGGGTTTTGACACACATCATAGTCCCAATGATAATGCTAATAATATTCGCAGGGCTGTGTGCACTCTGGTGCACTTCAAGCGACATTGTCACAACCGGCGAGAGGCATTACTGCCCATTCCGCCGACTCCCCTGAGCAAGCACACAAGCGCGAGGATACGTACGCAGTCATACGCACAGGCACACACTCACACAGGAGTGTACAGCGGCCCTAACTTTATTTATCTTTAGGCATGTACACTTCACTGCGCCTTGGGGGGTTGGCCCTCAAGGGCGTTAATTTCACGAGCAGAGCCAAGCCGCAATTTCAATTCAGCTCCAAATTGTTGTGACTGCATTTGGAATCGAGCCTGGGCCGCTGGCACACCAGAGCACCGCGCGGGACCACTGGGCTACGGCCCCTTCCGTTGTGCATACAAGCGCGCCAATACTGTACAGCGGCCATGACTTTCTATTTGGTCCTCGTGGGTGCAAATCGCGTGCATCAAACCAGAGGTGGTGGCGCGAGAGTCAGACACCTTAACTGTTGAACCAATCTGCCCCTTAAAACCCGCTCACCCTCTCTGTATGAGCAGCCTCAGCGCGTCCACATTGCCATAGAAGGCTGCCCACATCACCGGACTCATTCCGTTCTCGTCTGGCCCGTCCGCCTCGCTTCGCGTTGCCTCGCGCAACAGATCGAGATAGCCGTCCCTGGCGGCCTGGTGGTAGCGCTCCCGGTTTCGAGTCATTGCTGCTGTGTCTGAGCTGGACTGAGGCTTGAACTTGGCCGATTGACAACTGTAGGAACAAAAGGAGTTGATATTTCTGCGTGGCTAATCGTGAGTAATGTGTTACATCAGGGTCGTTTGGGTTATAAAGTTCAAGGAATGTTTTTTCAGTCACACAACCGGTAGTAAAACCGGTACAACCGGTAATAAAATAAAAAAAGCTTGTTATATGTAGTAAAACGCCATTCTTACAGGTATGAACTCCATTCTTACAGGTATGAACTCCATTCTTACAGGTATGAACGCCATTCTTACAGGTATGAACACCATTCTTACAGGTATGAACACCATTCTTACAGGTATGAACACCATTCTTACAGGTATGAACACCATTCTTACAGGTATGAACACCATTCTTACAGGTATGAACACCATTCTTACAGGTATGAACACCATTCTTACAGGTATGAACACCATTCTTACAGGTATGAACTCCATTCTTACAGGTATGAACTCCATTCTTACAGGTATGAACACCATTCTTACAGGTATGAACACCATTCTTACAGGTATGAACACCATTCTTACAGGTATGAACACCATTCTTACATCTGCATCTTTCAGGAGAAACTTACGTAAACAGGGCACTAAAAATAGTCTTGACAAGTCTATAAAATGTCAAAATTGCTCTTTAGTAATTCTGTAGTGCTTCCAATGTGTTTAAGAAAGACTTTTACCTGCAGTTGCTCTCAAGAGGCTCAAAGAGGCTTTTCAAGCGCCGCCGCTAACCGCTGCCACCTCTCTTCCTCCTACACGGCGACTCCGGAGATTAAATTCTTTAGCCCCGACAGAGAAAAGGTTCCCTAGCAGCGCCCACGAAGGTTTTGTACGCGCGTGCTGGGAGAAGTGAAGAAATCAGCCAATGAGACAAGTCCAGATGGTCCACGTGGTTGGGGAGAAACTCTCTCTCTCTCCTTCTCTTTCCGCATCCCCTTTTCTCTTTATCCCCTCTCACTCCCAAGTTTAAGCCAACCTGCGGATGACTGCTGCATGGCAAACATCAGGGAGAGCAATCTGGCTCTGTTGGATGGTTGAGATGATTGGGGAACTGTGGGGTCGGGATTGAGGGATGAGGTGATGTTGGGACATCATCCGTGTGGATCTGGGAGGCTGAGGGAGAGATTAAGCATGCTTATATATACTAAAGTCTGTTTGCACGTGTGGTACGCAAGACTTCAATTGGCGCTGTCTGTTTGGTCTGTCACGCTATACGTTTGTGTAAGCAACCAGACAGTTTGTACTTTTAAGCAGCTATTTATGCAGCTCGTCTATCTGCTACGTTGTCTTGTCTATAAGGGCCTTTCGCGGTTTCGCATTTTCGCTGTACACAAAAATAGAAAGGTTGGATTTCTAAAGTTTAGGGTTTGTGAAGTTTAATGCTGTGAATTTTAGGGTTTGCGGAGGTTGGGGTTTGTGAAGTTTAATGCTGTGAATTTTAGGGTTTGCGGAGGTTGGGGTTTGTGAAGTTTAATGCTGTGAATTTTAGGGTTTGCGGAGGTTGGGGTTTGTGAAGTTTAATGCTGTGAATTTTAGGGTTTGCGGAGGTTGGGGTTTGTGAAGTTTAATGCTGTGAATTTTAGGGTTTGCGGAGGTTGGGGTTTGTGAAGTTTAATGCTGTGAATTTTAGGGTTTGCGGAGGTTGGGGTTTGTGAAGTTTAATGTTGTGAATTTTAGGGTTTGCGGAGGTCGGGGTTTGTGAAGTTTAATGCTGTGAATTTTAGGGTTTGTGGAGGTTGGGGTTCGTGAAGTTTAATGCTGTGAATTTTAGGGTTTGTGGAGGTTGGGGTTTGTGAAGTTTAATGCTGTGAATTTTAGGGTTTGTGGAGGTTGGGGTTTGTGAAGTTTAATGCTGTGAATTTTAGGGTTTGTGGAGGTTGGGGTTTTTGAAATTCAGAGTTGTGAATTTTGGGGTTTTAAATGTAAGTGTTGTGATGATAGAGTCCTTTTATGGTATAATTTATAAGAAAAATTATGGTATTAACTATATATTAATATACTTACCCTTATAGTCTTTCAGCACGATTCAAATAATGATGTCCATCTTCGTTATAATTTGCTGGGACTTTATTATAACTTACATGTAATTACGAGTATATACGAGAATTATCGATACAAATTAAAAGAGAATGGATGAGGCGAAGACTTAGATGTTATAGAAGCCGAACACAATTAGATGCATATGAGCTGTAGCGAGAGGCGAGTGGAAATAATGCAATTTATGCATTTTTATGTACTCGTAGTGTACTAACTGGAACTAGCCTTGAGAATTAGCCTGTTGGCTACGGCGGGGTGAGAATTGAGAGCAGAGAGGGAGAGAGAAGTAAGAGAAAGCCCAAACCCAAACAAGCCCCCACCAGCATTCGAGATAGAGCAAGAGAGGGAGAGAGAAGGCGAAAAGAAAATTAATGGAGACGGGCCAACAAAAAATATTATAACCGACCGGAATTGGTTTAGTTTTCACCCGGGGTGGACCACACACGCACACAAGCTGACTGGCTGTGACTAAAGCAGAACTCCTGATACGAGCCCCGAATGCTCGTACGCCCTCTATGGGTGTTTTGCTAAAATTCATGCATGCTATGATCAAAGTTGTGAGTCTCTATAATACCTGTACTTAATATTATATAATATTACAATAATAGCATCATTTACATCGGACACCCTGTCTGTCAGATCATGTGACACACCGGATTTCAGATCATCTGACACCCCGGATTTCAGACCATCTGACACCTCAGATATCAGACCATGTGACACCCCGGATTTCAGACCATGTGACACCCCGGATTTCAGATCATCTGACACCCCGGATTTCAGACCATCTGACACCCCGGATTTCAGACCATCTGACACCCCGGATTTCAGACCATCTGACACCCCGGATTTCAGACCATCTGACACCCGGCTCTTAGACCATCTGACACCCCAGATATCAGACTATGTGACACCCCGGATTTCAGACCATCTGACACCCCGGATTTCAGACCATCTGACACCCCGGATTTCAGACCATCTGACACCCCGGATTTCAGACCATCTGACACCCCGGATTTCAGACCATCTGACACCCCAGCTTTCAGACCATCTGACACCCCAGCTTTCAGACCATCTGACACCCCAGCTTTCAGACCATCTGACACCCCAGCTTTCAGACTATCTGACATTGATATCCAAAAAGTTTATTTGATATGATGATTCCATGGAAATTCAGCCAATTAACTTGAGGGAAATCGCAAAGGACTGTTGAGTATGTAAATTTGATGGCTTTTGATGGCTGTGGCAGTGACGGGCATAAAGTGACAGTATTGATTTTTGAAGGGGAGCCCGAGAAATGCCCGCAGACGAATTGCCCGCCGAGAATTGCCCGCCGAGATTTGCCCGCAGTGCAATTTGCCCGCGAGCGAGTTGCCCGCCGAGTTTTTTCCCGCCGAGGTTTGCCCGCAATGCTTTTTTCCTGCAGCGCATTTGGCAGCTAGATTCTGTCTGCATTGCCCCCCCCCAAAAAAAAAATATGCATTTGATATGCAGTTACTATCAAAACGTTTTGATCGTGTAAATCTCTTTATTGAGATTAACACGTACTAAGCATTGGTAAGGCAATGCAGAAAAAATCTGCCGCGTCGCTAAATGCGCTGCAGGAAAAAAGCATTGCGGGCAAACCTCGGCGGGAAAAAACTCGGCGGGCAACTCGCTCGCGGGCAAAATGCACTGCGGGCAAATCTCCGCGGGCAATTCTCGGCGGGCAATTCTCGGCGGGCAAATCTCCACGGGCAAATCTCCTGCGGGCAAATCTCCTGCGGGCAAATCTCGGCGGGCAATTTGTCTGCGGGCAATTCTCATGGACCCCTCGGGTGTAGCTGAGGTATCTGCAGCGTAGCTGAGGCATCTAAAGGGTACCTGAGGCATCTGAATAGTATAGCTGAAGGCATCTGAAGGGTAGCTGAGGTATCTGCAGTGTAGCTGAGGCATCTAAAGGGTACCTGAGGCATCTGAATAGTATAGCTGAAGGCATCTGAAGGGTAGCTGAGGTATCTGAAGGTTAGCTGAGGTATATGGTCTAACCCGAGGTACATGTATCTGGGTGTAGTTGAAGTACCACTGGGACATAATCCAATATTTTTCCAATAATTTTTCAGCAAGTTGTGTGTGCGTGTGGCTCTTATGCATGCATAGCTTATTGCCAGCACGCGAGGATGCGATACAATCTGGGTGTAATTCAATATGAGTCACCAACTATACATGTAGTTACTACTGGGCACGAAATCTGCACAATACACTTTATGCATGGTCTGAGTCTGAGTATCCATATGAGAATACGAGCGTAGAAAGTGCAGCGAATGCAGCGAGAGGAAGAAACCTTAAACACTTACATTGTAAGCCATTTTTGTCCTAATATAAGGAAAAGTAATTTACGGCGAAATTGCCTAGCTAGTTCACCTCGTGAAAAATTTATATAGACTCTCAGATATTTCCTTTCTCCATTTCCTTCTCCCCCCGGGTGATCACGCCTCCCTGTAGTTGTATGGCTGGCCCATTTTAAATGAGCTGAGCAGACACGCAAGACGATATAGGGTAGCGAAATTAGGATTCGTGATCAATTGATAAAGCAGCTGCATACAGTATGCATGTAAATGCTCCTGACTGAAGAACGTCCTTGATCGCGGATTTTCTTATCGTCGTTGGAGGCCGGACGAGACACGCGCGCAAATGCGCGTGCTCTTTTTGGGAGTGGCGGGGATTAAATTATGCATGCGTTTAGCTAAGACGATCGGTGGGAGGTGGGTAGCGTATGCATGGTTCCTGCATCAATCGTTAATGGAGCAGTTGAGTTTGAAGATTTGTTTTCATTTGCTAGAACCTATATGAATTAGTTATGTGCATCATTAATTACGATACTATAGCACATCATAAACTACACATTATTGAATGTACATGCTAATTTTAGACCTTGTAATGAATGAAAAATATTAACAGCTAATTAGAAATTTCATGAACTCCATACGTATTTTCCATGAAAATGACGGGTCGAGTGACGCGCGCATTACATGCGTAGACTGGCGCAAAACTATGCATGCTTGCAACAAAGTTCTCCAACATTTTAAAGAGTTACAATTCGCTAGAAGTGGGCTAGTGGGACCTTAAAATAGTACTAGAGCATTTTTTCACATAAATGTATGCACACAGAAACTAATGCACAAAAATACTGGCTAGTAAATACATGAATGGCAATTGGAATAAAATAGGTCTTTTGGTGCTCATTTGGCCGTTGAACCACTTTTACTGCAATGAATATGCTTTGGAAGAAAAGAATTTGCCAGTCCGAGCGATTAAATATGTTAAAAGCATTTGTTATAACCTTTTGACTTAGTATGTACTCTAGTTACTACATTGCCGCGTGCTTTTAAACTTGAAACTTTCCAAGAAAACACTCGGTCAATTTTGTTCACGATTGGTTGTTATTTCTTTCTGGACCGCTTTCTAGCACACACACAATACGTTTGTAACTCGATCCAACTACAGCTAACCACAACTTGTTTTAGGAGGTTTTCTATAAAGCTTTGCAAGACTTGTCACTATAGAAACAATAGACTAAGGTTTTCACACAATGTATCAACGATGTCTAATGTCTACGACTCTACCCTAGAACTTACCCAGGAGTCCGGCCAGGATTAGGCTATTCTATACTATCTATAATATACCTATACTGTAGTTGTCAACTATTTACATTGTGCTTTACCTAGTAATTTTTGTAATAGCTACAAAAAGCCTTTGAAGTCTAAAGATAAAGAACTGTAATTTATTACTACTCAGATTTAAAATTAAAACAATACAAATCCAACTTTTAAAGCTACTTAGCCAGTTTGTTCAAATATTGTTTATAAAGAATTGTAATTTTTAGTTAGTTCTATTTATTAATATTTAACATAGATTATGCCATGTAATCTAATATTTTAGTACTTGCTATAAGCTTAAAATAGTTTTTTGGTTGATTATACTCAATTTGGGTTGTAAATAGCATTTAGAGACACTGAATTTAGTATATGTTTATAATTGGATAATTTGTAAAAATCGAAATAAGCTTTAATTAACAATATTAATATTAAAAATGTCTTACATTGCTTGTTTTTTAGATTACATGATAAATCTAATCTCTTAATAAATGGAATAAAACTATCTAAACAAGAAATATTTCAGTGGTGGATCCAGAATTTTTTAAGTAAGGGGGTGGATTGGCCTAAGTTTTTGGGTTGGCCCAAAATAAGCCCAAAATAAGCTTGAATTTATATTCCCCAGCCCTTATTTGCAAGTCTAGCCACAGAAAAGAGGTTTATAGGCCTTAGATCTGCCACTAGAATCTTTATCTACACTATATTGTAATCGCCCATTGTCATAGAATAAATTAATCAATTATAGTAAAAGCCATAGTAAATAAATTTTTAGTGCATCTATTAAACAAGTCAATCCCTAGACCCAAAAATCTGTACTTTATATTTGGTCTATAAATCTTGGATCCTAACAATAAAACAGAAAAATCAGAAAAAATGTAAGATTCATTGATCAGAGCAATCAGTGAGTACCAGTATAGGATTCTGGGAATTAGTGATGCAATCAGGTCTGAATTAAGTCAATAAAAGTACTAGTACATCTGAAGGTCATTTGTGGTATATCAAGTGCTATGTACGGACTATAAAGGTTCTTTGCAGTTTGAAATGTACTCAATTGCCAGTCTTGCTATTTTAGTTGCTAAAAATAGATCTAGAACATATATGCTTATTACCTAAAATGGGCTCTTATCTCTGCTGGGCAGCCTGAGCTTCAATATCAAAATTCCACAAGCTCCAGCTGTCAGTGTCTTTAGTAGTGTACTTTGTACTCGCAAAACACTGCATGCAGGGCTGGTTGAATTCGCGGGCACTTAGTTAAGGCTTTTTTTCTCTCTCCTCTGTTCAAAGGTTGAAGTATTTATTGTGGAGGTGTTTTATATATAAAAACCCAGACTATTTTAAAGTGGCACCACTTCTTTTATTAAAAAAACAGCACTTGGTCGTACTCTATACTAGCAGAGTTGCATAGTTCAGGGGGTCGGCAAACTCTTTTACCTCGAAGGCCAGATAGAGAATCTAGCGCAGGACTGTCGGTCATAGGGGGGGTGGAGATAGAATAGAGAAGAGAGATATGAGAACGGAGAGCCAAGGAGAGAAGAGGAGAGGAGAAGAGAGGAGGGGAGAGGAGAAGAGATAGGTGAGAAGAGAGGAGAGCTGAGAAGAGACAAACCTTAAGCGGGCCGAATTGTTATTGTAAAGTTTCAAAGGACCCGAGGTCTGGACAGAGAGGCCAGTCAGTTTGTTATCCAGTTCGTGAGTTCGCAGGAGACTTTACAGGCCACTGTCGCGAATCTCAGGCGCTCGAGGAAGCAGAGCAGTCACGTCAGTTCTAGCTGACCCCTCAGAACGCACACAAATACTGTACTTACTCGTATGTAGGCACACATACGCTCACCTATGGTGTACAGCAGTCCTGAACTTTCTTGATTTCAAGGTCAATTAAGGAAACTTTTCCAGATCGATTTCAAGGTAATTTAGGGAAACTTTCCCAGATCGATTTCAAGGTAATTTGGGGAAACTTTCCCAGCTTGATTTTAAGTTCATTTAGGGAAAATTTCCCAGCTCGATTTCAAGGTCAATTAGGGAAACTTTCTCAGATTGCTATCAAGGTCATTTAAGGAAACTTTCCCAGATCGATTCCAAGGTCATTTAGAAAATTTTCCTAGTACTATTAATTTTTTGTTTTAACCTTCAGAATTTCGTCTATCAACCAAGCGGTGCCCACAATGTGGGGGCCTTTGACTTACTTACGGAATGCGGCACGTCAGGCGTTCTAGCTAGAATCTACTATCCAACAGAAACCCCGGTGGAGAACGGGCATCGGTACACTGAGCCTGAGTACGTTCACGGTCTGTTGGACTTTCTACATTGGAGTCGCTGGTTGCGCGGCTTCTTTGCTTGGGCGGCAAGTCGGCTGCGACTCTGTTGCGCCTGGCATGCGCCATTGATCGGAGCTGACGATAATAATGATTGGGTGAAGCTGGAACAATCGGGTAAGTTAGGCGAGCGAGTCTGTCGTTTGTAAATTTCAAGGTCATTTTAGAAAGCACTTTTCGAGATTGACTTCGTTGTTGATTGGCTGATTTCAAGGTCGTTTAATTTCAAACTCTTCTACTGTAGATTAATGTCAAGGTCATGCATTTAGAAACCCCCTCCAAGTTGATTTCAAGGTTTTTTTATGAGAACGTACGCCTCAAGATTGATTTCAAGGTCATTTATAGGAAACCCCCCAGATTGATTTCAGGGTCATTTGGAAACCCCCCCCAGATTGATTTCAAGGTTTTTTATGAGAACGTACATGTACGCCTCCAGATTGATTTCAAGTTCATTTATTGGAAACCCCCCAGATTGATTTCAGGGTCGTTTGGGAAACCCCCCAGATTGATTTCAAGGTCATTTACCAGTAGGACATCTTTCCCAGATTGGTTTCAAGGTCATCACCCCTTGCCTCTAAAAGCAGAACCAGCAGATGCGGCAACATCGCCGAGCAATCAAGAGCAGCAACCACAGAAGCAGCAGAAACAACGCCTACCCATGATAATATTCTCGCACGGCCTGGGCGGTCAAAGACATGTGTACTCGGCCATCTGTCTGGACTTGGCATCTCACGGCTTCATAGTTGCCTCAGTTGAGCACAGGGACGGGTCTGGCTCTTGCAGCTTCTTCCTACCAGAAGCTGTAAGCGCCAGCTACGACGGCGATAGCGTCGATGCGGAAGCGACAGCGACAACTGTAATCGACAAGGCCGATTTAAAGAGGCTCAGAAAGCAGCAAGAAGAGCAGAGAGTCTGGCTGCACTATGAGAAGCATGTTTTAAGCGATTATCCGTATAGAAACAAGCAGGTTCGGCATCGGGCAGCTGAAGCCATTCAGCTGACTGACACGATGCTGAGGCTGCACAGAGGTCAGGCAGTCAGCAATTGGATGCCAGGCTGTACGGGAAAACAGTTCGACTGGTTGTTGGCCCAGTTTAAGGTGAGACTTCTGGCTAGTAACAGAGAGTTGGTTTGGTGCCTGAAGCTGCCAAATCTCTCAACTTAATGTACTTGAAAGGCAAATTGGTGGCACTGGTAGCTAGATCATTGACCATACAACCAATTCGGTGACCCTAGCAACCAAATCAATGATCAAGCAACTGATTCGGTGACCCTAGCAACAGATTCAATGACCATAGCAACCGATTCGGTGACAATAGAAACCAAATCAACGACCATAGCAACCAATTCGGTGACCGTAGCAACCAATTCGGTGACCGTAGCAACCAAATAAATGACCATAGCAACCAACTCGGTGACCCTAGCAACCAAATCAACGACCATAGAAACCAATTCGGTGACCGTAGCAACCAAAATACATGTAGCTCACCCTAGCAGTAGCAACCAAGATGAGACAACTTAGCAACTAAACCAATGGCCGAAGAAACCAATTCAGTGATCCTAGCAACCAAATAAATGACCCTAGCAACTAAATCAATGTCCGAAGAATAACCAAATAAATTTCCGTAGCAACCAAATCAATGCCCTTAGCAACTAAATCGGCACCGAGATGTCCAATACGTTAAAAATATCAATGTAAGAAATTTCAAACGTAGGTTATTGTCTGTCAATCCTACAAAAATGTACACTTCATTGATATTCTATTTGAACTTTTTAGGATCGAATAGACACGAATCGAATTCACATCATGGGCCATTCGTTCGGCGCGGCCACAGCTCTCACCGCCGCAATCACAGCACCGGAGGGACTCTATCAGTGAGTGTCAGCCCTATAATCCAATCAATTAAATATAAATAAGTGACTAATTTGTCTACTTATAGTAAAGTAAATTGAGCATTCACCGTATACATGTACGTATTTTTTTCTCAAAAAACTATTCTACCTTTCATGCAGAACCTGCTCTCTACACGATGTATGGATGCACCCAGTGGATCCTGAGCTCTACAGGAAGCTCAAAGTCCCCGTGCTATTTCTGAATAATGAGCATTTTCACTGGGTGACCAACGTGGCCAGGGCTAGAGAGGTCCTGGAGTCGCCCGGTTTGAGTATGGGAATGTCTACCGTTCTTACTATTCGGTGAGTTTATGGAAATCTTGTTGTGTTGTATTTGTTCCATCTCTAAGAGCCGCCCCCTGAATTAATCCGCCTCTAAGAGCCGCCCCCTGAATTAATCCGCCTCTAAGAGCCGCTCCTGTGTTAATCCACCTCGAAGAACCGCCCCAATCCGTCCCTGAAAATCGCCCTGTCTTAATCTGCTCCTTTCTTACCACCATTCCGCAGCGGCACCAACCACGCTGCCCAGTCAGACTCGGGTCTGTACGCGGCTTTCTGGCTCTCCAAGCGGATGGGCCTGACTCACGCCCTGGAGCCCAGGGAGGCCTTACAGCTGTCCTCGAGAGTCACCCAGCTGTTCATCGCCAGGCACGAAGGTGACTGCGTTCTTTGATTATCGGGTTTTTAATAGCCTATCTGTCTGTCTGTCTGTCTGTCTGTCTGTCTGTCTGTCTGTCTGTCTGTCTGTCTGTCCGTCTGTCTGTCTGTCTCTGTCTGTCTGTCTGTCTCTCTCTGTCTGTCTGTCTGTCTGTCTGTCTGTCTGTCTGCCTGTCTGTCTGTCTCTGTCTGTCTGTCTGCCTGTCTGTCTGTCTGTCTGTCTCTGTCTGTGTGTCTGTCTGTCTGTCTGTCTGTCCGTTTGTCTGTCTGTCCGTCTGTCTGTCTGTCTCTGTCTGTCTGTCTGTCTGTCTGTCTGTCTGTCTGTCTGTCTGTCTGTCTGTCTGTCTATCTGTCTGTCTGTCTATCTGTCTGTCTGTCTGTCTCTCTGTCTGTCTGTCTGTCTGTCTGTCTGTCTGTCTGTCTGTCTGTCTGTCTGACTGTCGAGTCTGTCTGACTGTCTGACTGTCTGTTTTTAGCTGTCTACTGTAAAATCAAAATGCTTTTAAGTTTTTCTAAATGCTGTCAATTAGGCCGCAGGCGACTGACCGAGGACGAGAACGAGCTGCTAAACGGCGACAGACCCGACATCTGCTTTCCGGAATTCGCCCCTGTGCCCGATGAACCCAGGCACACGTAGGCAGGAAGCCTATTATTAAAGAAAAAACACAACGCAATGCGTCTACTTATAGTAAGTAGCATACACTGCACGCATTGCTGCCTATTGAGATACTGTTTTTCTCGTATTTTGATAGCTTTTTCGTTTAAAAAAACTACGAGTATTCAGCGGCGCTTATCAAGGTATTTATTTTCTGTTCATTCTCGGTGTTGCCTTTTTCTACGAAATGTTTTCACGTGTTGTCGTTGAACTTTTTATAAACCAGAACTTGATTCGTTTATGCATGCATATTACGAGCTAATAAGAATAATCGAACGTTTGAGATTTATTCTGTTAGTAAGGGACTGCTCGCAATACTAGTTCATTAGAGTAACTAGATTTTAAGTAACGTACTTGTTGGTGCGCTCTTTATTAAACCTAGACTATTTTATAGAAAAAATTGCCTTATTAAGTTGTTTACACAACATATCGGGTTGTCCTCTTACTTAGACTTTGCTTGTTATCTATTAGCGTTAAATCCATTGCAATCGATAGACTAACTGATTCTACTCGCTCTGTTGACATTTACTTCCGTAAAGTCAATATTATTGTGCTTAATTATTAATTGAGCTTTCAAATTTTAATGACTACTAAAGTACATGTTCCATGTAATAGCTAGTAATATTCTTCGCAAAATTGATTGTAAATTGTAACCTTCTATTGCTAGATTAAATTAATGCGTAACAACTTTTTGTGACCTTTTGTTGACATTTCAAAATATATAATAATTCTTATTTTTTACTGACAAAGTTATGGTAAGCTTTTTCTTGGAAATTACAATAAAATACGGCTCGTATTTGTCTTCAAGCACCGTTTTATCGAATTTAAATATGTGCATCTACTTTAAGTAGCTGTAAAGGACATGTGAATTAAAATTTGAAACAACTGGTAAATGAACAAGTAACAAGCTTTTTTGAACTGTAATAAATGTTACTAAATTTGTGAATTTTAAGCAAAATATTTAGGAATTTGCTATTATTAATTGAATTTATATATTTAAAGTATAAATGCATTTATTTGTTTAAAATTCAAGGTTCTAAACTGCTGTGGTTGATGTCCATGCTTTTCATGTATTAGAAACATATTTTCCGACTAAAAATGATTACCAACATAGATTATATAAACAGATGTGATTAATTAAAAATGCATTACAAAACGCAAACAAATTATACATGTACTATTTACAAAACCACGACAAACTTTCATAAGCAACTAAAATTGTGTATATTACTACAAGTACTACTAACTACTGCTGCTACTACTACTAGAAGTAAATATTGGTTAGCTAGGTAAATTTAGAAAGCTATATAATCGATGAACATTGTGACAGTAAATATAATGACACTGTATCGCACAGTTAATTGGTCTTGAAAGACACGTAAGCATGAACTAAATTAATCTGCACGAGATTACTATAAAAAAGCTGCATTACCTGCCCCGCTTATTGAAGCCCAGCCATGACAGAAAGCTCAAATTTAGTCAATTGCAATAAAAATAATTGTTATAATAATTGTTCCGCTAGCATTGCGGACACAAAGTGAAAAAAAATAGAACAGCTGACAAATTCCAATGAGGCGCAGTGAAATGAAGGAACACTTGATGAGTTTTTTCTGAAGCATTTTACATGCTTTGACTTGCTACTTGGGCGGCCCAGCAACTGAGGATCTGGGAGGCTGGCCCAGCAACTGAGGATCTGGGAGGCTGGCCCAGCAACTGAGGATCTGGGAGGCTGGCCCAGCAACTGAGGAACTGGGAGGCTGGCCCAGCAACTGAGGATCTGGGAGGCTGGCCCAGCAACTGAGGATCTGGGAGGCTGATGGCCCAGCAACTAAGAATCTGGGAGGCTGGCCCAGCAACTGAGGATCTGGGAGGCTGGCCCAGCAACTGAGGATCTGGGAGGCTGATGGCCCAGCAACTGAGGATCTGGGAGGCTGGCAGCCCAGCAACTGAGGAACTGGGAGGCTGGCCCAGCAACTGAGGATCTGGGAGGCTGGCCCAGCAACTGAGGATCTGGGAGGCTGGCCCAGCAACTGAGGATCTGGGAGGCTGGCCCAGCAACTGAGGATCTGGGAGGCTGGCCCAGCAACTGAGGATCTGGGAGGCTGGCCCAGCAACTGAGGATCTGGGAGGCTGGCTGGCCCAGCAACTGAGGATCTGGGAGGCTGGTGGCCCAGCAACTGAGGAACTGGGAGGCTGGCCCAGCAACTGAGGACCTGGGAGGCTGATGGCCCAGCAACTGAGGATCTGGGAGGCTGGCCCAGCAACTGAGGATCTGGGAGGCTGATGGCTCAGCAACTAAGAATCTGGGAGGCTGGCCCAGCAACTGAGGATCTGGGAGGCTGGCTGGCCCAGCAACTGAGGATCTGGGAGGCTGGTGGCCCAGCAACTGAGGAACTGGGAGGCTGGCCCAGCAACTGAGGATCTGGGAGGCTGATGGCCCAGCAACTGAGGATCTGGGAGGCTGGCCCAGCAACTGAGGATCTGGGAGGCTGATGGCCCAGCAACTAAGAATCTGGGAGGCTGGCCCAGCAACTGAGGATCTGGGAGGCTGGTGGCCCAGCAACTGAGGAACTGGGAGGCTGGCCCAGCAACTGAGGATCTGGGAGGCTGGCTGGCCCAGCAACTTAGGAACTGGGAGGCTGGCCCAGCAACTGAGGATCTGGGAGGCTGGCCCAGCAACTGAGGATCTGGGAGGCTGGCCCAGCAACTGAGGATCTGGGAGGCTGGCCCAGCAACTGAGGATCTGGGAGGCTGGCTGGCCCAGCAACTGAGGATCTGGGAGGCTGGCTGGCCCAGCAACTGAGGATCTGGGAGGCTGGTGGCCCAGCAACTGAGGAACTGGGAGACTGGCCCAGCAACTGAGGATCTGGGAGGCTGGCCCAGCAACTGAGGATCTGGGAGGCTGGCCCAGCAACTGAGGATCTGGGAGGCTGGCCCAGCAACTGAGGATCTGGGAGGCTGGCCCAGCAACTGAGGATCTGGGAGGCTGGCCCAGCAACTGAGGATCTGGGAGGCTGGCTGGCCCAGCAACTGAGGATCTGGGAGGCTGGTGGCCCAGCAACTGAGGAACTGGGAGGCTGGCCCAGCAACTGAGGATCTGGGAGGCTGATGGCCCAGCAACTGAGGATCTGGGAGGCTGGCCCAGCAACTGAGGATCTGGGAGGCTGATGGCCCAGCAACTAAGAATCTGGGAGGCTGGCCCAGCAACTGAGGATCTGGGAGGCTGGCTGGCCCAGCAACTGAGGATCTGGGAGGCTGGTGGCCCAGCAACTGAGGAACTGGGAGGCTGGCCCAGCAACTGAGGATCTGGGAGGCTGATGGCCCAGCAACTGAGGATCTGGGAGGCTGGCCCAGCAACTGAGGATCTGGGAGGCTGATGGCCCAGCAACTGAGGATCTGGGAGGCTGGCCCAGCAACTGAGGATCTGGGAGGCTGGCTGGCCCAGCAACTGAGGAACTGGGAGGCTGGCCCAGCAACTGAGGATCTGGGAGGCTGGCCCAGCAACTGAGGATCTGGGAGGCTGGCCCAGCAACTAAGAATCTGGGAGGCTGGCCCAGCAACTGAGGATCTGGGAGGCTGGCGGTGGTGCCTCTTTCTAGTTTTCCAAAGCTACCCTTAAACAAAGTCACAATACAAAATGATTCAGCTTATAGTAAAGTAAATTTACTAAAGTTTAAACAGCAGAACGCCAACCACTTAGCCAACGGGTCACTTGACGCCCAGACTGAACACGCGGCTCCAGACCCCCGGTCGATGTTTCGAATCCAAAGCTCGCACAGCGAAATTGACTAGCAGATTTCGAGCTAGCAAAGTAGCAGTCTTGCTTTTGCCTCCACCTGACAGCGACTCATTCTCATTACTATCAGTAGTATTCCTACTAGAGGCAGACGGGCAGGCAATGATGCAGCACACAGGCGGAGGTAGGGGGCCAATGCGACCAGCGCACAGCCATTTAGAATCGGCTTGACAGACACCTGGCCACAGCGGGCACAACCAGATCTCGTAGGCGGCTGGATAATCCATGCCTAGATTATCCTCATGAGCATTGTGACTCACTGGGCAGTGCAATTCTGTCCAATTTAAATCCCATTGCAGGCGATATTTCAAAGATCCATCATCATCTGGCAGGGGTTCGGCGTGCAGAAGGCGCGGCTGGGGCAGAACGGCAGCCGGGGAGTCTGGCGTCGGTGGCGGCTTTGACTGGGCGACTGAAATTGAGAAGAGAGGGCGGGTGTTTTAAAAAGGATTAATTCTTAGAAACCGAAACTTGAGAATGGGTTTTAAACCATTCTCAGGGATAGGCTAACTTTTTTTACCTCAAGGGCCCGATGAACAATCCAGCTCATGGCTGCGGGGCCAGTTGAGAGAAGAAAGGAGGGGAATAGAAGAGATAAGAAACAAAACAAGATGAGGAAACAGGGGAGAGACGATAGAAGGAAGAGAAGAGAGAGGGACAGAGGGAGAAGGGAGTGAGGAGAGGGAAATAGAGGGGAGAGAGAAGAGGGGGGAAGAGAGAGGGGATTGGGGAGAGGGGATAGGAGAGTGGAGAGGGGGAGAGGGGATAGGAGAGAGGAGAGTGGAGAGGGGGAGAGGGGAAAGGGGATAGGAGAGTGGAGAGGGGGAGAGGGGAGAGGGATAGGAGAGTGGAGAGGGGGAGAGGGGAGAGGGGATAGGAGAGTGGAGAGGGGAGAGGGGGAGAGGGGAGAGGGGATAGGAGAGTGGAGAGGGGGAGAGGGGAGAGGGGATAGGAGAGAGGAGAGTGGAGAGGGGGAGAGGGGAGAGGGGATAGGAGAGTGGAGAGGGGAGAGGGGATATGAGAGAGGGGAGTGGAGAGGGGAGAGGGGATAGGAGAGTGGAGAGGGGATAGGGGATAGGAGAGTGGAGAGGGGATAGGGGATAGGAGAGTGGAGAGGGGAGAGGGGATAGGAAAGTGGAGAGGGGAGAGGGGATAGGAGAGTGGAGAGGGGAGAGGGGATATGAGAGAGGGGAGTGGAGAGGGGAGAGGGGAGAGGAGAGTGGAGAGGGGATAGGGGATAGGAGAGTGGAGAGGGGAGAGGGGATAGGAGAGAGGAGAGTGGAGAGGGGGAGAGGAGAGAGGGGATAGGAGAGTGGAGAGGGGAGAGGGGAGAGGGGATAGGAGAGTGGAGAGGGGAGAGGGGATATGAGAGTGGAGAGGGGAGAGGGGATAGGAGAGTGGAGAGGGGAGAGGGGATATGAGAGAGGGGAGTGGAGAGGGGAGAGGGGATAGGAGAGTGGAGAGGGGAGAGGGGACAGGAGAGGGGAGAGGGGACAGGAGAGTGGAGAGGGGAGATGAGAGTGAAGAGGGGAGAGGGGATAGGAGAGTGGAGAGGGGAGAGGGGATATGAGAGAGGGGAGTGGAGAGGGGAGAGGGGATATGAGAGTGGAGAGGGGAGAGGGGATATGAGAGAGGGGAGAGGGGAGAGGGGATAGGAGAGTGGAGAGGGGATAGGGGATAGGAGAGTGGAGAGGGGATAGGGGATAGGAGAGTGGAGAGGGGATAGGGAATAGGAGAGTGGAGAGGGGAGAGGGGATAGGAGAGTGGAGAGGGGAGAGGGGATATGAGAGAGGGGAGTGGAGAGGGGAGAGGGGATAGGAGAGTGGAGAGGGGAGAGGGGATAGGAGAGAGGAGAGTGGAGAGGGGGAGAGGGGAGAGGGGATAGGAGAGTGGAGAGGGGAGAGGGGACAGGAGAGGGGAGAGGGGACAGGAGAGTGGAGAGGGGAGATGAGAGTGAAGAGGGGAGAGGGGATAGGAGAGTGGAGAGGGGAGAGGGGATATGAGAGAGGGGAGTGGAGAGGGGAGAGGGGATAGGAGAGTGGAGAGGGGAGAGGGGATATGAGAGAGGGGAGAGGGGAGAGGGGATAGGAGAGTGGAGAGGGGATAGGGGATAGGAGAGTGGAGAGGGGATAGGGGATAGGAGAGTGGAGAGGGATAGGGGATAGGAGAGTGGAGAGGGGAGAGGGGATAGGAGAGTGGAGAGGGGAGAGGGGATAGGAGAGTGGAGAGGGGAGAGGGGATATGAGAGAGGGGAGTGGAGAGGGGAGAGGAGAGTGGAGAGGGGAGAGGGGATAGGAGAGTGGAGAGGGGAGAGGGGATAGGAGAGTGGAGAGGGGAGAGGGGATATGAGAGAGGGAGTGGAGAGGGGAGAGGAGAGTGGAGAGGGAGAGGGGAGAGGAGAGTGGAGAGGGGAGAGGGGATAGGAGAGTGGAGAGTGGAGAGGGGAGAGGAGAGTGGAGAGGGGAGAGGGGATAGGAGAGAGAACACAAACCTTGAGCTGGCCGGATTGCTATTGCGAGGTTTCAATTGACCCGTGGGCCAGATAGAGAGGCTTCGCGGGCGGCATGTGGACCACGGGCCGGAGTTTGCTGACCCCTGCTTTATAGCAATCTGAGAATGGGTCTCAAACATCAACCTCAATTTTTTAACCCTCCCGAAGAAACCTTCCCATTCCAGAAGAATTAATCGCTCACTAGTTGTTTCCGACGTCGCTGGCACCGAAGTCGCCGCCGACGAAGCCAGGCAGTCAACCAGAGCTCTAACCCGAGCCTGCTGCGAGTTGCAACGATTAGTCAATTGTTGAATGTCGTCCGTCAGCTGATTGATGCTCTGAGTGGCGGCCGCAGCCAATCCGGCCGTAACAAAACAGTTGTCAGCCCGCCTCCCAGCAGCTGACGCCGCGCGCTGCCACACCGCTAAATCGTCGGTAACCGCGTCGCTATTGTCGCCATCCTCTCCGACATCGTCGCTCGGATTCAATCGACGTCGCTTTGTCGCTGGACTGTCGCTAGCCTCTTTGTTAGCAACATTTGGCTGCTTGGAACTGCGGGCACGATTCCTACTGCGAAGTCGACGAACTAACGGATTTTCAGCGGAAGCTTCTTGGACATCTTTGTGCGCCCGGTTGGAAGAACAACTATTTCTAGCAGCTTCAGGTTGTTTAACTACACCTACATCTGAGTCAAAGTTGTTGGGCAGTTCAGAGGAACCAACGTCGTTAGTATGTTTGGTTACATTTGCACTGTCGGAAGGTCTAACAAGCGTTTGATCGTTTTTAGGTTTAGTGGAATTTGTGGTATCATTTTCAGCCACAGTTCGGCCTTCAGGTTGTTCATCGGTAACTTCAGAGGCAGGCGCAGTGGCACTATCAATGCCAGTGTCAGATCTAGCGGAATTTTCACTTTCACTATCAACTCTAGAGGAAATTGCATCTTTAGATCCGTTTCCTAATCCATTGCTAGGTCTTTCGGTGGGTCTAGCGGCAGTTACATCTTGAGAAAATCCAGAGTCAGAGTCCGGAGCTGCACTTGAAATATCGTTGAGTTGTCTAACGGCAGTGACACTTTCATTTCTTCCACTGTGAGGTACATGCGCAGTGCTAGTTACACCTTCAGATTGTCTGGAGTCACTCTCACTGCGAGGTCTAGCGGTAGTTACACCTTCAGATTGTCTGGAGTCACTCTCACTGCGAGGTCTAGCGGTAGTTACACCTTCAGATTGTCTGGAGTCACTCTCATTGCGAGGTCTAGCGGCAGTTACACCTTCAGATTGTCTGGAGTCACTCTCACTGCGAGGTCTAGCGGCAGTTTCACCTTCAGATTGTCTGGACTCACTCTCATTGCGAGGTCTAGCGGCAGTTACACCTTCAGATTGTCTGGAGTCACTCTCACTGCGAGGTATAGCAGCAGTTACACCTTCAGATTGTCCGGACTCACTCTCATTGCGAGGTCTAGCGGCAGTTACACCTTCAGATTGTCTGGAGTCACTCTCACTGCGAGGTATAGCAGCAGTTACACCTTCAGATTGTCCGGACTCACTCTCACTTCGAGGTCTAGCAGCAGTTACACCTTCAGATTGTCCGGACTCACTCTCATTGCGAGGTCTAGCGGCAGTTACACCTTCAGATTGTCTGGACTCACTCTCACTTCGAGGTCTAGCGGCAGTTTCACCTTCAGATTGTCTGGACTCACTCTCACTTCGAGGTCTAGCAGCAGTTACACCTTCAGATTGTCTGGACTCACTCTCACTTCGAGGTCTAGCAGCAGTTACACCTTCAGATTGTCTGGACTCACTCTCACTTCGAGGTCTAGCAGCAGTTACACCTTCAGATTGTCTGGACTCACTCTCACTTCGAGGTCTAGCGGCAGTTACACCTTCAAATTGCCTGGCGACAACCGATCCAGAGTCACTTCGGTCGTCAAGATTTTTAGTGAACCTACTGACACTATGGCCGTTGGCAAGGCCACTGTTGGACTTTTCCGCGACGCTTTCACTAATTACTATTTCGTTAGGATGTTCAGTAGAAAATTCATCACCATTACAGGCCACAGACTCACTTTCGAAAGGAATTCGATCATCAGAAACGGAGGGAAATATTTCAGTGTTGGACGTATTGGCCACTCCTTCATGCTCGCGGATGTCAGTATTATCTGGGACTGGAAGTCGGACTTCAATAGCGCCATTAATACTATTGTGCGTGTCATTCCCTTCAGAATCGTCAGTGGATACTAAGATAACGCTGTTATCACCTTGATTATCGCTTGAATCGCTTATAGTAACAACTTCTGAGCAATAATTGCAAGACTCATCCTTTCTTTTACCATTTGTTGCACTAGAGTTCATATTAATGCTTGAAGCTCGTTTTAGAAGAGGCGGCGGCGGTGGCGGTGACGTTGGGGTCGATGAGGTGGCCGACGGAGCCGGTCGAATCAAGGGCAAAGTCATGTGACAATTCTGCAAGGATCCTTTTTCAGCTCCAATCTGTTGCAATGCGCCGCGTAACGCCTGCGCCGCTCTTTTCAGCGCCGGCGAAGACGTCTGATACGACGACTGAGTAGGCCTTTGAAGTGGCGGCGGCGTCGGTCTTTGAAGCGGAGGCGTCGGTCTTTGAAGCGGCGGCGGCGGCGGCGTCGGTCTTTGAAGCGGCGGCGGAGGCGGCGTCGCCTGTCTATGAAGTTCCAGCGCCGCTGCAGCTGGTATTGTCGGCGCCGCTCTTTGAAGTGTCGGCGGAGGCAAATCTGGTCGGGATTTAGAATTCGAAGAATCGTCATTGTTTGACTGATCAGATGAAGCTAATGTGGAGGCTGGACGAAGCTGAGGCGGCGGCAAAGAAGCCAAAGCTAACAAAGGCAACGAGCCGGCTCTCTTGCCGTAGCGGTTCGTGTTGCCATTGACTCGTCGATCGAAACGTACGTTGCTAGGCGGCATCGGAGTGCAGTCGACAACGATGACGTCATCGTCTTCAAGTCGGCGCGAAGTGGAGGACACTCCGCCACTGCCATTGCCTGATGGATCGGGTGTCAGTTTGATTGGAGACTCCGACTGGGACATTGCGACCCAAAAGTCCAAAGTCTAACTGGAGTCGATTATAACCAATTAGTGTCAATGTATAATTAGTTTCAATTGAATTAGTTCCAAATTCTGCGATCTGGAAACAAATTTGATTTAACAATGAAACTTACTGTAGCTTTTCTATTTGGGTAAACGGCCTGGGTAACTAAATAGCTCGTCAGCTAATTAGTAAAAGTGAGAAAACCTAATGCTATTAAAAACATAGACTAAAGAAAAACATATTAAGAAGTAGAAATTGAACTCATTTCAGCAGGGTTGGAGTCTATTTTTTTTAAAATAATAAACTTAACTTATTATAACAAGCACTGCTTTACAGAAACAGAAATGGATCAATTAACATTACTTCTATGGCGCAATACAAATATTATACTTTATGTTTGATAAGATTGCTAATAGCACACCGGATGTAAAACACGAAAAGATATCTATGAGTACACAAAACGGAGTGGGCAATTATAATTAAGGAATGGCATACTTCTTTTAACCTACTATAAGTAGCTTAACCGCTTAATCAAAACAAGGAAGTCCTTTGATCTATTAGTTTCAGTGTAAAGATTGGCTGAACACCTCATAGCCGCTTCTCATGCAGCTTAATGGTCTCAGCTCGCAGCTTCATCATGCACTCTTGCACTTTATCGGTGATAGCAATTCGCATTGCTTCACGTGTGGCGCCTTCTTGTTTAAGCCGCTGCACCAAAGGCGTCAAGTCCAGCGGTTCACCAAAATTCACCGTGATAGGCAGGCCGCCGCGGCACAATGCCTGCAGGCCAAACCAGAAGTATTGAAATACGTTATCAGCCAATGGATTGATCGTTTCAACGCCCTCGTGCCAGATTGGCAGTACGATGGGAGTTGGTTCCGAGTCCGCGATTAATCGGCCAACACCCCAGCGGAAGCGAATCTGAAGGATGGTATTTAATTTTCTGTTTAAAATAAAATTCCTGTTTTTTGTTTGCATTTCTACTTGAAGTAGTGTAACTAGAAGTAAAAAACTGCACTTTATTTGTTCGTATTTCTACTCTTAAGTAGTGTAATTAGAACAAAATAAACTAAAAAGTTAATTGTTTATGGCCGTTAATAACAAAATACTAAAGCTTGCATGAATTTTTGTCTATTTTTACTTAAGTAGTGCTATCGGGACGGTATTAAAATATTGACTACATTTTTTTATTTTCATACACACAAACACTACGCACCTCAGTTTCTTTAGCCTTTTCCGGTCCAACAATGACCCGACCCTGGGGCAGTATGTTGACCCAACGGCCGCCGCGTTTAAGTTCGGACACAAGAAAATTGAAGCTCTCCTGATAAACGCCGTGTCCAACTATTTGTACCGCACCGGTCTTGGGATCCCTGCGATCCATATGGGGAGGTTTAATAAGAAAACAAGGAACTTGATTTAAACATATCCTTAGTGAAGATAAACATCTTTAAACTTTCTTCTACTTATTTTACTCTTAATTCTACGTTTCTTTTAATCTGTTTTCTTTTAATCCAACTTTTCTCTCTCCTGGTCCCCCTCCTTAATCCGGAATGTTGCTTAATCCCTCTCTAACACTAATCCTGCTTCCCCCATAATCCTCATCCTATCCCCCCTAATACCTTCTGTACTCCAATCCTGCTTCTCCCAGAATCCTAATCCCTCATCCTATCCCCCTAATCCCTTCAGTACTCCAATCCTGCTTCTCCCAGAATCCTAATCCTTCATTCTATCCCCCTAATCTTGCTTATCCCATATTCCTCATCACTTATCCTATCTCCCTAGTCCCCACTTTACCTTATATAATATCCTATAATATCCCACACTATGCAGTATACAATCTTATAAACAAACCTAAGAGTCCGATACGCGGGCACACAGTTGCCCAATGAGAAGAACACACTGCTGAACCAGTTTTTAAAACAAATATCAGCGGCCACGGGCGTCAAACGCATATAATCTGGATTTGATAATTGACTTTTACAATTAGCTAACAGACTGGTAACGCACAGGTCATCCCAGGTGCCGCTATGATTCATAACTGACACAATTGATCGATTTCGCTTAGCATAAATTTGATGTAGCAAAGATTGAGTCTGGGGCAAGTTGATAGCTAATAGGCTGTGCTGCCGCATTAATAAACGTATCAGACTGCCAACGCATAATATAAGAGTTGACGAACTGTTACGCCATAGGCGAGGCCAACGCTTATCTATGGGCGTTGGATACAAGCGGTATTTCCATTTTGTCCGAGACATTACAGATTCAACTGATGGAGAATCCTCTCAGTGGATTGAGCTAGAGTACGTATTAAGACTGAAATTAGAATACAGATAGATACTCATGTAACTGTACAAGGATGTTGGTGAGGACACTCTAGTATCTGTGTACAAGGATGTTGGTGAGGACACCCTAGTATCTGTGTACAAGGATGGTGGTGAGGACACTCTAGTATCTGTGTACAAGGATGTTGGTGAGGACACTCTGGTATCTGTGTACAAGGATGTTGGTGAGGACACTCTAGTATCTGTGTACAAGGATGTTGGTGAGGACACTCTGGTATCTGTGTACAAGGATGTTGGTGAGGACACTCTGGTATCTGTGTACAAGGATGTTGGTGAGGACACTCTAGTATCTGTGTACAAGGATGTTGGTGAGGACACTCTGGTATCTGTGTACAAGGATGTTGGTGAGGACACTCTGGTATCTGTGTACAAGGATGTTGGTGAGGACACTCTAGTATCTGTGTACAAGGATGTTGGTGAGGACACTCTAGTATCTGTGTACAAGGATGTTGGTGAGGACACTCTAGTATCTGTGTACAAGGATGTTGGTGAGGACACTCTAGTATCTGTGTACAAGGATGTTGGTGAGGACACTCTAGTATCTGTGTAAAGGGATGTTGGTGAGGACACTCTAGTATCTGTGTACAAGGATGTTAGTGAGGACACTCTAGTATCTGTGTACAAGGATGTTGGTGAGGACACTCTAGTATCTGTGTACAAGGATGTTGGTGAGGACACTCTAGTATCTGTGTACAAGGATGTTGGTGAGGACACTCTAGTATCTGTGTACAAGGATGTTGGTGAGGACACTCTAGTATCTGTGTACAAGGATGTTGGTGAGGACACTCTAGTATCTGTGTACAAGGATGTTGGTGAGGACACTCTAGTATCTGTGTACAAGGATGTTGGTGAGGACACTCTAGTATCTGTGTACAAGGACGTTAGTGAGGACACTCTAGTATCTGTGTACAAGGATGTTGGTGAGGACACTCTAGTATCTGTGTACAAGGATGTTAGTGAGGACACTCTAGTATCTGTGTACAAGGACGTTAGTGAGGACACACTCTGGTATCTGTGTACAAGGACGTTGGTGAGGACACTCTGGTATCTGTGTACAAGGATGTTGGTGTAATACAGAATAAAATAAAATAACAGCACTTATTCACTATGTACAAATAATTAGCATGTATTTATAAATTATAATACCGATTTAGACCATTTTGGTTAAAGGAGTTGATAACAAGTGCAAATTTAGTTTTGAGCATCAAACAACAGCCATAAAATATGGTTTATAAAAACAGCAAACTATTATGCAAAACTATTTAGCAGTCTCAATGTAATTAATTAAACTGCTTAACTAACTATATAGCAAGGCAACTGAAATGGGTAGAGATACTTATTGCCGCAGAATCGAAACAATAAGTTATAACCGACATCAAGTTTTATTCTATCTCGCGTCTAAGCTAGATTAGAAGGCTTAGGCCAGGGAAAAACCTGACCGACAAGTCAGGACACCGATGCAAACACAAGAACCCAGGTAGACATGGCAGACAGTCATGATAGGCTTAACAGACAAACAGACAGACAGTCAAACAGACACACAGACACGCAGACAGACAGACAGACAGACAGACAGACAGAAAGGCAGACAGAGACAGAGTCAAAGACACTAAGACAGACAGTCAAGCAGACACACAGAAAGGCAGACAGACAGACAGACAGACAGTCAAGCAGACACACAGAAAGGCAGACAGACAGACAGACAGTCAAACAGACACACAGAAAGGCAGACAGGCAGACAGACAGTCAAACAGACACACAGAAAGGCAGACAGACAGTCAAACAGACACACAGAAAGGCAGACAGACAGTCAAACAGACACACAGAAAGGCAGACAGACAGTCAAACAGACAAACAGAAAGGCAGACAGACAGTTAGACACACAGAAAGGCAGACAGACAGTCAAACAGACACACAGAAAGGCAGACAGACAGTCAAACAGACAAACAGAAAGGCAGACAGACAGTCAAACAGACAAACAGAAAGGCAGACAGACAGTCAAACAGACACACAGAAAGGCAGACAGACAGTCAAACAGACAAACAGAAAGGCAGACAGACAGTTAGACACACAGAAAGGCAGACAGACAGTCAAACAGACACACAGAAAGGCAGACAGACAGTCAAACAGACAAACAGAAAGGCAGACAGACAGTTAGACACACAGAAAGGCAGACAGACAGTCAAACAGACACACAGAAAGGCAGACAGACAGTCAAACAGACACAGAAAGGCAGACAGACAGTCAAACAGACACACAGAAAGGCAGACAGACAGTCAAACATACACACAGAAAGGCAGACAGACAGTCAGACACACAGAAAGGCAGACAGACAGTCAAACAGACACACAGAAAGGCAGACAGACAGTCAAACAGACACACAGAAAGGCAGACAGACAGTCAAACAGACAAACAGAAAGGCAGACAGACAGTTAGACACACAGAAAGGCAGACAGACAGTCAAACAGACACACAGAAAGGCAGACAGACAGTCAAACAGACAAACAGAAAGGCAGACAGACAGTTAGACACACAGAAAGGCAGACAGACAGTCAAACAGACACACAGAAAGGCAGACAGACAGTCAAACAGACAAACAGAAAGGCAGACAGACAGTCAAACAGACAAACAGAAAGGCAGACAGACAGTCAAACAGACACACAGAAAGGCAGACAGACAGTCAAACAGACAAACAGAAAGGCAGACAGACAGTTAGACACACAGAAAGGCAGACAGACAGTCAAACAGACACACAGAAAGGCAGACAGACAGTCAAACAGACAAACAGAAAGGCAGACAGACAGTTAGACACACAGAAAGGCAGACAGACAGTCAAACAGACACACAGAAAGGCAGACAGACAGTCAAACAGACACAGAAAGGCAGACAGACAGTCAAACAGACACACAGAAAGGCAGACAGACAGTCAAACATACACACAGAAAGGCAGACAGACAGTCAGACACACAGAAAGGCAGACAGACAGTCAAACAGACACACAGAAAGGCAGACAGACAGTCAAACAGACACACAGAAAGGCAGACAGACAGTCAAACAGACACACAGAAAGGCAGACAGACAGTCAAACAGACATAATGCCAAAGCTCAACAACGGAAAGCTTAAATCTAAATCTCGGGGCTAACGCACATTATCTGCTTGAGACAGCCCAATCTCTATGCAATGGCAACAATAATTAGTGACTGTATATTCTTAGACTTTGATTTCTAAACTTGAAAGCTCCACAAAACAATAAAGCAGTCCCATGTATATTTTAAACTTCAGAGCAAGCCAGACGATTCAATGGCGCCACCACGCTGTGCGCTGCTGGTTCCGCTGGCGCCAGCACCTGCGGCGCCGCCGCTAAATCCCACATTAGTAAATCCCAGATCGATCAGTGGATTAGTTTCGCTATTATCCGAGCTAGCCGTGCTCAGCCTTCGCGATAATCTGCTCTCTGATTGGCGATTGACCGCCGCGGCCGCTGCGGCAGCCCTGGACCGCTGCTGCTGCTGCTCCCGGACTCTCTCGTCAACCAGAGACCTCAAAGAGGCCAGCAGGTCGCGGAACTGCTCATATTCCTGGTGTCCAAACGGCAGCGGATTGCTCACGCAGTGCTCGTACAGGGCGCACAAACTGCGCAGAGATTCGTCAATATTCACCTCGGCTAGGGCGGTCTTCTTCAAATTGGCCAGGTAGGAGTCCACCGATTGGTGGACACCGCGACGGAAGCCCAGCTGGCCAAGATGCTGCACCTGAGGATTGGGGGCCGGCTAGTCAGATTAATGATTGATTGATTGCGTGTGGGGATCAGATAGGGTTATTGGTTGACAGACAGACAGACAGACAGACAGACAGACAGACAGACAGACAGACACACAGACAGACAGACACACAGACACACTTGTGTATAAAATCCATGGCGACGCATGGATTTTATGGACAGACACACACAGACAGACACAGCAATAAATGTTGAACTAAATGCCAGCACTGACCATCTCTTCAAACTCGTCGGCGGCCTTCAAACGAAACACATAGTGCGAACTGGCTCTCTCAGCCACTTTCTCCTCGAACAGCTGTTTGAAGCAGTCGTTAAAGACTGTTGGTATCCGCTGTATATCTCGATTTCTATTCACTAATTCTCCGACTCGTTGTCTAACACCTGTAGTCGCGCCGGTTGCTATGGGAACAGGAGCCGAGGCAAACATAATCTGACGCGATCGGGCTCTGGTAATTTGACGTTTTACCGTTAAAATAACAAAGACTAGTACTATGATGACGAAACTAATAATGATAAAGACTATGGAGATTACTAGGCTGCCCGAACCGCCAGCAGTTGATGAGCCGTCATCTTTTTTGCCAATAGATGAATCAGCTTTGTCGCTCATAGTTAATTGACATGAATTGAGGTGTGAGGTACTGGATGCATAATTCTATTGCAAATCATTGTTCATTGCCAAGTTGTTTCTTTAACTAAGAAGATTGAATAGAATCAATTGGGCTTATGATTAGAGCTCCGCTGTAACTAAAATTTTCCTAGATACATATCTATAGCCTTATCTAATTTCTTCCATAGCCTCTCTGTATCGAAAACTTCACAACTTGGAAAATTTGCAACAACTTGGAATCTTCACAAATTGGAAACTTCACAACTTGGAATCTTCACAACTTGGAATCTTCTTTTTTATTAGAGGCAGGGGGTTGTGTGCACCCTGGCGCACTTTAAGCGACTTAGGCACAACCGGCGAGAGGCATTGCTGCCCATTCCACCGACTCCCCTGAGCAGGCATACAAGCACGCGGATACGTACGCAGGCACACACTCACACAGGAGTGTACAGCGGCCCTAACTTTATATTATCGTTAGGCATGTACACTTCACTGCGCCTTGGGGGGTTGGCTCTCAAGGCCGTTATTTGCACGAGCAGAGCCAAGCCGAGATTCCAATTCAGCCCCAAATTAATGTGACTGCACGCACTTGGAATTGAGCCTAGGTTGCTAGCACACCAGAGCAGCTGCGCTACTGCTGGGCTACAGCTGACCATACTTGGAATCTTCACAAATTGGAAACTTCACAACTTGGAAAATTTGCAACAATTTGGAATCTTCACAAATTGGAAACTGCAAACTTGAAATCTTTACAAATTGGAAACTTTACAAGTCGGAATCTTCACAAATTGTATTGCTAATTTAAATAGTAGTGTTCTACTGCCACACCTCTTCTATACCTCTATAACCATATCTATACTGAATTTTACCATGCCATTTCTATAGCCATTATTTTTTATATGGTCAAATCTACATATTTAAAATATTCTCAAAGCGCTGTATTCACTATATTAAATTAGCAAAATTGTCACAAAAAATGACATATGTATATACAATATAGCATAAGTATTTGTTATACTATGTCTAACTATTTATTTAACCAAAATTTTCCTATCCACACCAACTTTTTAAATAAGCATAGAATGCCCTTGCAAGGATAATTTAAGATTAGGCAAATAATTTATAATATAAATTATATTATTATAGGAAATTATATAAGATGCCTTAAATCACCATAAAATCTATAACCATAGCCATGATTAGGCAAGATCTCTTTACTAAGTATATTTTTTGTGTAATAGAAATGCTATAGCATCTTGACTTTCAAAATTGTATATTGAAATTGGACTTTTGATATGATTTTGCAACCTAGCACTAGCAAAAAACCCTGTCTCTATAGGCATAGCTCCAATCTATAACCAAATTATGCTTAAAAAGTGCCATCCCAAATTTTCTTAAAATCATAGACATAATTATGCTAGAACACTACTAAGTAAAATAGGGGTGGACATGATCACAGTTTTGTAAATTAATAACCACTTTTTCATAATCATGATTTTTTTAACGGGCTAATGAGATTTTGAGTATTACTTTGCTTTTTTTCTTTTTAACTTGTTTTGTAACTTTTGTTATTAATCTAATATATTCATTGCAAATTTCATTAACAGCGTTATTGCCATTACTTGTGCAGTAGGGGTTTTTTCTGCCTTCTAAAATAATTTCACAGCTGACACTAAGTTGTTACAGTGTTTTATTGCTCTGTCTATTAAAAATCTAATTAATGCCATCTGCTGTAATAGGCTTTACACTTGCCTAAGTAATCTTTATAAGTATATATATTTTTCTAATCTAGGCATTATTAGGATTAGAAAGTCACAACACAAATGTTAGTTTCTTTCTAGATCATTTCTTCTTTTAGAAAATTTCTCTAAATTGCTCTTTAACTTTGAAAATAAATAATTTGTTCTTAACTTGAAAGTTTTAAGAATATATAAGGCCTAGGTTGAACTATTTGAGACTTATTAGCCTAAATTGCTTGCAAAAAATAATTGGTTTATTTGTTAGTAAACTTGCTTTTACATATATTTTTTTTTCTATCTTATATATTTAAAACAAAAATATTTCCTTAATTTATCTAATAAATTAAAACAAAGATAAATAATAAAACTTAAATAACTTTCTTTTGCATCAAAATATCTATTGTCTAAACCACTTATTCCAATAAGGAATAGGCCAGCATAGACACGGCCCTTTAAATTATCCCTGTGAACTATCAGGTAGTTACAATCTACAGTTTTTATTTTGTTCTAATATTGGCCTAGTGTTTTTAAGCTTAAAGAAATATTAACCAAATTTTCCTAAACTAGATAGGTTCTCATTAAATATATTTTTTCATTGGCTATAGTTGCCTATTATTAGTATTACTAATACTATTAGGGCTTAAGCCAATAATTTTAATTTAAAAACAAAATATTTAAATTATTGAAATTATCAAACTTAACTTAAGCTATCCATAGCTTAAAACTAATGAGGCCTAACTAGACCATTATCAAAACAATCTATTTTCATACTGTCATTGATAATTTATAGAAAAAATGCCGATGCATATTATTATATAAAGCCAAAATAGGAACAGGCCTAGGGCTAGAAACTTTATTTAAACATTTAAAAAACTTGATAGGCCTAACATTTAACTATCAATATGCCTAGGCTAGGCCTATGCAATATAACTGTAAATCTATGTCATGTTGTCATGATAGCTAGCCAAATCTATTCACTTTATCATTAATAATGCTTAAGACAAGTTGTAAGAATGGCAAGAGAGCATACAAGCATAACTAACTGCTTCTGTCCATATGCAACATAGGCCTTTCTTCATTCTAAACTTATGCTTAAGAAGCAAATCAAATCACCAGGGCATGCGAAATAAGGGATATATCATATGGGTTTTGGGGCTGATGTAATTTTAAAGATTTTTTAACACTTCGTGTTTCCTGACTCGTCAATGCATCGAAGTCGTAGGACTAGGTAGGCTAGACTGCTAAAGTTTTTTTTGAAATCGGAAAACCAAAAGTTTTTATATAGGTCTACTAAAGTTTAAGAAGTCCGTATACAGGCCATGATTTGAAGTTTACAAGACAACTAGAGTAGGCCTATCTGAGTTAAAACACAGATTTCAAAGCTGGGAGGTCTCGAGGGCTCTGACCTTTTTTACGTTCGGTTTGAAATATCGCTAATAGTCGTAACATTCACGTAGAATTAGCATTTCTTAGAATTTTCCGAGGTTTATAAATTTCATGTTTCATGATTTATGCTGTGGCCTAAATTCTGTATCTGTATGGCCCAAACAGATAAAATAGGGTTTTTATGGTCGTAAAGAAACTTATTCGCATGAAATGATATTCAAATACAAACTCAGCTGTGATAATGTATAATCCACTTTTCCTGTGCGCCTCGTCTATTCCCCCAGTGTTAAATGAGCGGAGATAATCAGTAGCGTAACTCCGCTACCATAGACAAAGCAACGCATTAAAGGGCGCTGCACTGATAAATTTATTAAACTCAGTAACAGGCAACAAGGTTGTCTAAAGGGAGAAGCAAGTCACGCGCAATTATTTAGTAACAAATTAAGTTGTTGGTACTGCAACTGTGTATACCCAGACGCTCACTACGAAAAGTACACATTTGTGGGACCATAGAAGTTGAGTACTGGAGCGCCTCACTCCTGGTGCAGCGACACAGCGCATGCTTTGTCTCCTCCAGCGTCAGCAAGCCCCTTGCCGACGGCCTGCGACTGGAGCCTGCAGCGGTCGCCAGCAGTCTCGGCCTCCGCCATAGCCACTGCGCCATACAGCACGCTCGACATCAGCTGCTCGTTGTTTTTCACATCCATGTAGGCGCGGTCGGCCTTGTCACTGCATGATGCGACCGGTTTTCATGCTGGCCAAAATCCTTGCTCACGCGCCGCCAGGCAACAGCGAGTCTTTGCATGTCCTCCGATCCGCCAGGCTGCTGTTGGTAACGCGCACCGTAGGAACCACCGTGGGACCCAGCAACTTGTTAACTACATTATCGATGGTATGCACCCCCATTGGACTGCACCGGTACCAAATGTCTGAAGTTGTGGTCTTGGGGGCGTTAGGTAGAAAGCCTCATGACCTCTGCCGCCGTGACTCTCCAGTCGATGCCAAATGTACGCCTTGTACATCTCTACGACGCAGCGCTATTGTCGGCATGCGGATAGATTCGTGTCGTCTTCGGCTCGATGCGCCTTTCGTACACCAACTTGGGCATTTTTAGACATCCGCTCAAGAAACTCCCCGTTACCGTCGGAGAGGAGCCGTGCAGTTGTGAACGCTCGCCGTACACCAAAGCACGATGCTCACCGCACGCACTCAGCGACAGGTGCAGGCCCAGGTGGTATAGCAGGTTCTCCACGAGTTGCTGCGGATTCGACATGCCGAACCGCCGTCCTTTCAAAGCTGCTCCTCTAGATCTTCATCCAAGGCCGATGGTGCGCGCACGTTTTGGGGCAACGTGGAAGCCCTCCTTCGCCGAGAGCTTCATCGCTGCGTCGATACACTGGCGAGTCCGGATGAAGTCGGCATCTGTGAGGATCGACCAGTTCTTGTTCGTGAAGTTCTGCAGTTTAAACTGAATACCTTGGATGAAACCCTTAATGGTCGCTGGCGGATACATATCACCGTTACTCTTCCTGAGCTCCATCATGAAGTTTTGCAAGACGAAGTCCCAATCGCTTTTGTTCCACTCCTCAATGTCCTTGAAGACCTTGAGACCGAAGTCCAGTCGGACTCGTCCACTCCGACATCTAAGATATAGAAACTTGGACCATGTTACTATTTACCTTCTTGAGCGTGCCCACAGGTATGCGTGAGAGGATGAACTCAGTCACCCGGAGATCGGAAGTAGTGCTCGTACTTTGGATGGACCCCTGCTTAACATCTCGGAAAAAATTACCTGTACATGTACTTAGAATCCTATATAAAAAAGTAGTTACATACAATTTCGATCTTAATCTGTCTCGCAAAACGTCATAAAGTACGCATTTGATGTAGGCAAGTCCTGGGCCTTTCCACTATTTTTTGTGCAACCTCCCTTCATGTTCCTCTTCTCCAGCAGCCCAAGTGATGACTCTTTAGGAGTCATCCCGATGACTCATGCTTGTCGCCCACCCCACTCCCCCGCGCACCAGCCCCTCATTTCAATTGTTCAAAACATGCGTGTGACAGTTTGAAGACCCCCTATCTCTACATGCTTTTGCCCGCCTGTTACGTATAAATCCATTGTCATAAATCATTTTCTCCGCTGCGACCCACACCAATTTCTCGTCCAATTGCAGCGCGGCTCGCGGGTGACGTCATCAGGGACAGGGTTGCTTGGTAACGGATGTCAAGGACAAGTCGCGGCCTTTATTCAATACCACGCATCACGCTTATGTGATCACGTGAAGAGTGATTCTCAGGGCTATAAATAGCTGGGTCCGTTTTGGACACTGAGCGGTTTCGTATGCTTCTTCTTCAACCTCCTCAGGATCTATATTCTTGTTTTACTCAAGTTTTGGCAAAATTGATTGCAGTTTTCAATGAGTTGTCTGTGGCTGAAACTCTGGTCATGACTGAGCAGACTTGGCATAGACAGCAAAATTATAAGTGATATTTTTCCGCGGGCAAAATTTATTGCAGTTTTGGCAAACTAGATCGCAAAAGGGTATATTAGAGCCAAGGCTATAAGGCATAAGCGATTCAATATTTTGTTTGCTTCTGCCTACTTTTTTACTTGCCATGAGTCGTGGCATGAAGTGTGAGTAGAGAATGCGCCTGTCTCAGGACATGGAATATACATGTAGAAGCTGAGGATCAGAATTCAAATCATCGAGAATGTGGTGATGGGGCTCAAGGGCTCGGTCCTTTCGTGCCCCTTTCCCAGACCCGGGTTCGCGTACTGACCCTGGCTGCGGTCCTCCACTGACACGCGTACGACGCGGTGTCCGTCGGGACTAGGCTGCTCGAGCGTACGACGCAGAGCTGCTTGGGGTGGGACCGGCGTACGACGCACTTAATCCCCCTAAGGTGCCTAGTACAGAGGCAGACCCAAATGACTTGCAAATTGGAAGGCTTACCAGCCGCGATTTCGGTCGTACAACAAGACACAGCGCCGTCAGAGCAGTGGTACTCGTAGTATTGATCAATATTCTTTTAATTGTATTTGTATCGCAATTAACGCTGGCACAATCACCGGGGAGCCACGAAGACGACGAGAATGGGGTCTCAAGGGGGTCCGAATAAATAGGCAGCAAACTGGGGGCTGAGGGCGCGGGATAAAGGCAGAAAAGGGGGCTTAGACATCAGCATAGGAAAAACATGAGCCGTACCAGCCAATCGCCGGGGCGCAGCACGGCAGACTGGGACTGGCAAGCCAATCACAAACAGGGGCGGGGCAGCAAAGCTAACAAAAGAATGGGGCGGGGTCGCACGGGGCGCACACAGAGCAAGGGGGGGTTTGACTAAACGGAAAAGGCCTAGGCAGGGAGGGGGGTACGCACGCGCAGAAGTGCAGGTGGGTGAGTCAGAAAATATATAAGGAGGGGGAGAGGACGGCCGATTGGCCCGGCGTAGCAAAGTCGCAAAGTACACACAGTCATAATAACACATTCATGACAAGAATAAGCCGAATAAATCCAAATAATCATAGCAGTAACAATATTTCTAAGTACATGTAGGTCCCCGTAAGATGTGCACCACAAGAGAGCTCTGGGTTCTGTACTTCCCCATCCCCTGCCGGCTGCCGCATCGAACCCATCTAGCAGGAAAGACATTAAAAGACATGTCCGGCTGGCAAACATCCCGCTGGCAAACGTCGCTATCCCGGAGCTTTTACCCATGGTGTACTCCTGCACAGGTGACTGGTGGAGGCACCTTCCAACTAACCTGGCCGTTGTCTAGATAATTGGATCTTGGCCGCAACGTCAGCGACCGCACTATCCAGAGGCGGACAGAGTTTAGGGGGTGAGGCCTCGCCAGAGCACAGGGGTTTGCACAGGTGTTCCTCATGCAGCTCATATTATCATATCATGCGTCGGCGTAACACGTACCCCATGAATTTACCAGCGACGACATCAATCCATCGATGTCTGCATGGTTCTTCGTCGTTCGTCGGAATGTTCATTAACTGCAACTGCTCGGCTTAAAAATGCTGATTTTTATCGATTGATAATATTAAGTTGGGACCAGCGAAAATAGGCCTTCAAATAAATTGTCCAATAGAAAGCAACTGGAACGCCTTGTGGTCCTTAAACTTGTAGTGGTCCTTGCCATGAGCATGTTGATTATATGGACTTGTAGTGATTCAATCATTATCTGTAATAATTACTTAATGACCAATTTTTAATTAAAATTACTTTGTTGTTGCAATAACCAAGCCAATAAAAATTCTAGAATTTTAGAATTATTCATTGAGCCATTTTTGATAAGCAAATGAATAAAGCATTTAAAATACATGTAGGACCTATAAATCAGTTTAATTAAATTGCTAAAATAATTTATCACAGTCATACCGATATGTAGCTATCGCAGTAGTGTGTATATTTGGTCTGTCAAATTATATATGTGCACTTGTCCGTCGAAAATAATCCTGCAGTATAATAACAAATATCAGTAAATATTTCTGCGAAAAAGTCAGTTCTAAACAACAATAAAGTGCAGAATATGGTTTAGAAGTTCAACTATAAAAAAGTAAACAAATAGACGAAGCAGTTCTCTGCTTCTTGCATTCAAAAAATAACATTCTGATTCCAGAACCAAGAACTAGGGTTGCCAAGTACGAGTATAACTATCTAGCTTCTAAATCAGGTAGTTTGGAGGTAAAGTTTCTTTTTTTTACGAATTGCGATTTTCTTGAAGGTAGCTAAAATTTCTAAACATCCTGTGTTATGTTAAGAACACAGTTGCAGTACGGAAGTATATTTACACCGCTTCTTATTCTTAGATAATTCTGGTTCTGGAAACGCGTCGCGAAGACCCTCTCGTAACCGTTAGAAAATCTTTAGAACATCTTTGTCTGTTTCTAACTATTGATTACAAATGAACGGGATAGAACATCAAAAAACCTAGCTGGGAAACGGCTAAGTTTCTGATTGGCTGGCTGTGGTCAGAAAGAAAGTTGAATGTACATTTCCAGTGTACATTGATTTTCCTTTCTCCCCTTCACTACCCGCGGAATACAGCTTTATCGGGTGTTAACTTTCATTACCAACCCGTGTGGCAGGACTCAGGGTTAAATAGTTCGTAAATTTTGCTTTGGAATGATACGTAAGTGAGCAAGATAAAAAAGTCATCAAGAAATTGCTGAAATTCGCGGAAAGTATTTAAGCAAGAAAATTAGTAAAACAGATAATGCAAGAGATAATCTGTCAAATTATCGCTACTTTACAAAATCTTTTTCAAAAATGGTTTTTAGGCTCTTCTTTAGCTCGTACTAAGCAGAGTTCTATGCAGCATTCTACATAAATGCCATTTCATTTGCAAGCGACAGAAGTAATGTTATAACAAATCAAAAAAATTAGGCTTCAAAAGTAGTTCTAATAAATTTAACATTATCGCATTGGTTCTCAGGTAGCTGCGTGATTTGATTCAGTTTAGACGTTACCCGAACTGAGACTGGGCTTACCAAGTTGCTCTGGAACAGATGAAGGACAGCCCTGACAAAGGTTGCTGAGAGACTACTGATTCTGGAGAGGTTTGGAGGACAATGCTGACACATTGAGGACAGTACGTGAGGATTCTGAAGGACAAAAAGTGCATCCAGTGAGTCCGTATATGATGATATTTTTGTCCTAATTTCTGAAAACATAGACTTCGCGTCCCTGACCATCCACACTGGGCCAAACGATGCGCTCATGGTTACATGCAGTCTCACAGCAGTTGCGAATAATTCGCTTCGCATTGCGACACCCTGTCTATAAAATAGTTGGGATCTCCGATGCTGTCAATCAGATTGGCCGGGACGAACAGCGAGTCTTCTAGTTTGGCCGTCTCATCGGGTCTACAGTCTCTGGCAGCTTCCCAGTTCGGACCGTCGAACACCTTCACGTTGATGATGTTATCCTCGTCGTGTAAACGGATATTATCGTCGAACATGACGTGCTGATGGTCGCTATCGTTTGGATCGTACCAGAGAAACTTTGCCGCCGTGTAGTGATACTGGTTGGCCTGCCAGTACTTAAAGTCGTCAACAACAGCCATTATTCCTGTGCAGCTGTTCCAGTGCTCGTACACGGCCCGTTCGCTCCGCAGTACGCTGCCGTCGCTTTTGAAGTATTTGAATTCGTCTCGACCAATTCGATCGAACGATTCCGGTTTAAGATTGATGCGAGCCGATAGTTGCTTATCGTATCCGGGATGCAGACCCTGGCGCAGCAGGTCCAGAGCGTTCAGTATGTGCGGCGCGTCTCTGCCGAACGTGCGAACAACTACGCAGAATTCTCTGCCCGATGCGTCCAGAGCGTGCACCAGATTGAGGAACGACGGCAGCAGGTAGTGATAGGCAGACCCGTCGCGTCCAGTCACGGTTAGTCGGTCGTCAATCTTTTTATACGGCCAGCGAAGCTTAGCCAGATTAGCTTCGAAAATTGGGCGAAATTTTCGTCCGTGCGGTTGCTCGGTAAAGTTGCCGAGCGTCTCGCGCAGCAACTGCCGGTCCTCGGGCACCCGGACAATGTCCTTCTCGAATAGTTTATAGAGCGATGTCACTCCCGGCTGCGGCGGGTGGATGGAGATCGTCTCGCTGATGCATCTCCAGTGGCTGTCGTTTTCGGAAACTCCTGTACGAGAACGGAAAAGTACATTAAAGTGAAGTGACCTACCTAATTTGTGCGGCAAAATTTCTTCTGCAATTTACACCAATGAGCGCTCTTAATGGGCCCCTTGTTAATCCTCTTCGAAAGTTTGCATAGTTCCCGTAATCCATATTTTGTTATCATTTGACCAGTCGATCCTGTCCAGTATTTCCTGACCCATCCTTAGCTAATTGACCCATCCTTAGCTACTTGACCAATCCTTAGCTACTTGACCTAATCCTTAGCTACTTGACCCACACTTAGCTACTTGACCCATCCTTAGCTACTTGACCTAATCCTTAGCTACTTGTCCCATCCTTAGCTACTTGACCCATCCTTAGCTACTTGACCCATCCTTAGCTACTTGACCAATCCTTAGCTACTTGACCTAATCCTTAGCTACTTGACCCACACTTAGCTACTTGACCCATCCTTAGTTACTTGATCCATCCTTGGCTACTTGACCCATCCTTAGCTACTTGACCTAATCCTTAGTTACTTGACCGAATCCTTAGTTACTTGACCTAATCCTTAGCTACTTGACCCATCCTTAGCTACTTGACCTAATCCTTAGCTACTTGACCCATCCTTAGCTACTTGACCTAATCCTTAGCTACTTGACCCATCCTTAGCTACTTGACCCATCCTTAGCTACTTGACCTAATCCTTAGCTACTTGACCTAATCCTTAGCTACTTGACCAAATCCTTAGCTACTTGACCCATCCTTGGCTACTTGACCCATCCTTAGCTACTTGACCCATCCTTAGCTACTTGACCCATCCTTGGCTACTTGACCCATCCTTAGCTACTTGACCCATCATTAGCTACTTGACCCATCCTTAGCTACTTGACCCATCCTTAGCTACTTGATCCATCCTTGGCTACTTGACCCATCCTTAGCTACTTGACCTAATCCTTAGTTACTTGACCGAATCCTAGTTACTTGACCTAATCTTTAGTTACTTGACCTAATCCTTAGCTACTTGACCTAATCCTTAGCTACTTGACCTAATCCTTAGCTAATTGATCCATCCTTAGCTACTTGACCTAATCCTTAGCTACTTGACCCATCCTTAGCTACTTGACCTAATCCTTAGGTACTTGACCCACACTTAGCTACTTGACCCATCCTTAGTTACTTGATCCATCCTTGGCTACTTGACCCATCCTTAGCTACTTGACCTAATCCTAGTTACTTGACCTAATCCTTAGCTACTTGACCTAATCCTTAGCTACTTGACCCATCCTTAGCTACTTGACCTAATCCTTAGTTACTTGACCGAATCCTAGTTACTTGACCTAATCTTTAGTTACTTGACCTAATCCTTAGCTACTTGACCTAATCCTTAGCTACTTGACCTAATCCTTAGCTAATTGATCCATTCTTAGCTACTTGACCTAATCCTTAGCTACTTGACCCATCCTTAGCTACTTGACCTAATCCTTAGCTACTTGACCCACACTTAGCTACTTGACCCATCCTTAGTTACTTGATCCATCCTTGGCTACTTGACCCATCCTTAGCTACTTGACCTAATCCTTAGTTACTGGACCGAATCCTTAGCTACTTGACCTAATCTTTAGTTACTTGACCCATCCTTAGCTACTTGACCTAATCCTTAGCTACTTGACCCATCCTTAGCTACTTATCCTATCCTTAGCTACTTGACCCATCCTTAGCTACTTGACCCATCCTTAGCTACTTGACCCATCCTTAGCTACTTGACCCACACTTAGCTACTTGACCGAATCCTTAGTTACTTGACCTAATCTTTAGTTACTTGACCCATCCTTAGCTACTTGACCTAATCCTTAGCTACTTGACCTAATCCTTAGCTACTTGACCCATCCTTAGCTACTTGACCCATCCTTAGCTACTTGACCTAATCCTTAGCTACTTGACCTAATCCTTAGCTACTTGACCCATCCTTGGCTACTTGACCCATCCTTAGCTACTTGACCCATCCTTAGCTACTTGACCTAATCCTTAGCTACTTGACCCATCCTTAGCTACTTGACCCATCCTTAGCTACTTGACCCATCCTTAGCTACTTGACCGAATCCTTAGTTACTTGACCTAATCTTTAGTTACTTGATCCATCCTTAGCTACTTGACCTAATCCTTAGCTACTTGACCTAATCCTTAGCTACTTGACCCATCCTTAGCTACTTGACCCATCCTTAGCTACTTGACCTAATCCTTAGCTACTTGACCTAATCCTTAGCTACTTGACCCATCCTTGGCTACTTGACCCATCCTTAGCTACTTGACCCATCCTTAGCTACTTGACCTAATCCTTAGCTACTTGACCCATCCTTAGCTACTTGACCCATCCTTAGCTACCTGACCCATCCTTGGCTACTTGACCCATCCTTAGCTACTTGACCCATCCTTATTTGCTTGACCAATATAGCTTAATATACTGTTCCATATAATTGTCCATAAAATTTCCAGCTGCTTTACGCAGAGCTATGCTCACCCCACACCACTCCGGATATATAGGTGTTGAGCGCCATCTCCACAGTAATCCTTGAGAACAAGTCGGCCACAAAGATGGTATTCCTGGCATCAAAATGCAGCACTAATTTGCGACCTTGGCTAGGAATTTGATGCAACAATACTGGTTGAGACTGTCTTCTCAAATTCTTCTCAGTCTTCTGCTTTTGCTGCTTCTGTTGCATGTGTCTGTCAGAGAGGCCAGATCTGAATTGATCCTCTTCTGCTAACCGCCTTTTATATTCGCTGTACATTGAAAGGCGTTTTTTTAAAAATCAGTTAGTTAAAATTAAATATTTTAAAGCAACATTAATATCTAGAAATGCGTGTTCCAACTCTATGGATAAGATAAACTTGTTATTGCTTGATGAAGCAGTCTCACAGATAAAACTGCATGCACTATGGCATTTGAGATCTTTCTTCTCTGTAGCTCTTATACTCGTATATCTCTTTTTTTCAGGGCTATTTTTGTCTGTCTGAAACCTCCCCACCCACACTCACAAAAAACAGCTGTACATTCCCGATCCTGAGTGCGTCTCTCTCTCTCTCTCTCTCTCTCTCTCTCTCTCTCTCTCTCTCTCTCTCTCTCTCCAGCAGTTATCAAAAAAAGTGTGCAAAATTAATTGCTGTGGTGAGCCTGTGTCTTCTTAGACTGACAGAGGGCTGACACAAACAGCCAAAAATGCGCTTAAACAGTGTACTTACTCTCTAGCTACCCCCGTACCCCAGAGACAGCGAGCATTCATTGCTAATTCACCGTTGCTATGGTAGCCAATTTAAACTATAACGATAGATATCTAACACTCTAGCTAGATACGCTGTCCGCACCTGTGCGAAATTGATCAGGGTAGAGAGAGTTACGGGCTCAACTTATGCCTACCCTTGTTTGCGTACTGGCACTAATCTCATGCTTCTCAACTTGCTAATCCCATGCTTCTCAACTTGCTAATCCCATGCTTCTCAACTTGCTAATCCCATGCTTCTCAACTTGCTAATCCCATGCTTCTCTACTTGCTAATCCCATGCTTCTCAACTTGCTAATCCCATGCTTCTCAACTTGCTAATCCCATGCTTCTCAACTTGCTAATCCCATGCTTCTCAACTTGCTAATCCCATGCTTCTCAACTTGCTAATCCCATGCTTCTCAACTTGCTAATCCCATGCTTCTCAACTTGCTAATCCCATGCTTCTCAACTTGCTAATCCCATGCTTCTCAACTTGCTAATCCCATGCTTCTCAACTTGCTAATCCCATGCTTCTTAACTTGCTAATCCCATGCTTCTCAACTTGCTAATCCCATGCTTCCCAACTTGCTAATCCCATGCTTCTCAACTTGCTAATCCCATGCTTCTCAACTTGCTAATCCCATGCTTCTCAACTTGCTTATCCCATGCTTCTTAACTTGCTAATCCCATGCTTCTCAACTTGCTAATCCCATGCTTCCCAACTTGCTAATCCCATGCTTCTCAACTTGCTAATCCCATGCTTTTCAACTTGCTAATCCCATGCTTCTCAACTTGCTAATCCAATGCTTCTCAACTTGCTAATCCCATGCTTCTCAACTTGCTAATCCCATGCTTCTCAACACAATAATCCCATGCTTCTCAACTTGCTAATCCCATGCTTCTCAACTTGCTAATCCAATGCTTCTCAACTTGCTAATCCCATGCTTCTCAACTTGCTAATCCCATGCTTCTCAACACAATAATCCCATGCTTCTCAACTTGCTAATCCCATGCTTCTCAACTTGCTAATCCCATGCTTCTCAACTTGCTAATCCCATGCTTCTCAACACAATAATCCCATGCTTCTCAACTTGCTAATCCCATGCTTCTCAACTTGCTAATCCCATGCTTCTCAACACAATAATCTCATGCTTCTCAACTTGCTAATCCCATGCTTCTCAACTTGCTAATCCCATGCTTCTCAACTTGCTAATCCCATGCTTCTCAACACAATAATCCCATGCTTCTCAACTTGCTAATCCCATGCTTCTCAACTTGCTAATCCCATGCTTCTTAACTTGCTAATCCCATGCTTCTCAACTTGCTAATCCCATGCTTCTCTACTTGCTAATCCCATGCTTCCCAACTTGCTAATCCTATGCTTCTCAACTTGCTAATCCCATGCTTCTCAACTTGCTAATCCCATGCTTCTCAACACAATAATCTCATGCTTCTCAACTTGCTAATCCCATGCTTCTCAACTTGCTAATCCCATGCTTCTCAACACAATAATCCCATGCTTCTCAACTTGCTAATCCCATGCTTCTCAACACAATAATCCCATGCTTCTCAACACAATAATCCCATGCTTCTCAACTTGCTAATCCCATGCTTCTTAACACAATAATCTCATGCTTCTCAACTTGCTAATCCCATGCTTCTCAACTTGCTAATCCCATGCTTCTCAACTTGCTAATCCCATGCTTCTCAACTTGCTAATCCCATGCTTCTCAACTTGCTAATCCCATGCTTCTCAACTTGCTAATCCCATGCTTCTCAACTTGCTAATCCCATGCTTCTCAACTTGCTAATCCCATGCTTCCCAACTTGCTAATCCCATGCTTCTCTACTTGCTAATCCCATGCTTCTCAACTTGCTAATCCCATGCTTCTCAACTTGCTTATCCCATGCTTCTTAACTTGCTAATCCCATGCTTCTCAACTTGCTAATCCCATGCTTCCCAACTTGCTAATCCCATGCTTCTCAACTTGCTAATCCAATGCTTCTCAACTTGCTAATCCCATGCTTCTCAACTTGCTAATCCCATGCTTCCCAACTTGCTAATCCCATGCTTCTCAACTTGCTAATCCCATGCTTCTCAACTTGCTAATCCCATGCTTCTCAACTTGCTAATCCCATGCTTCTCAACTTGCTAATCCCATGCTTCTTAACTTGCTAATCCCATGCTTCTCTACTTGCTAATCCCATGCTTCTCAACTTGCTAATCCCATGCTTCTCAACTTGCTAATCCCATGCTTCTCAACTTGCTAATCCCATGCTTCTCAACTTGCTAATCCCATGCTTCTCAACACAATAATCCCATGCTTCTCAACTTGCTAATCCCATGCTTCTCAATTTGCTAATCCCATGCTTCTCAACACAATAATCTCATGCTTCTCAACTTGCTAATCCCATGCTTCTCAACTTGCTAATCCCATGCTTCTCAACACAATAATCCCATGCTTCTCAACTTGCTAATCCCATGCTTCTCAACTTGCTAATCCCATGCTTCTCAACTTGCTAATCCCATGCTTCTCAACTTGCTAATCCCATGCTTCTCAACACAATAATCTCATGCTTCTCAACTTGCTAATCCCATGCTTCTCAACTTGCTAATCCCATGCTTCTCAACTTGCTAATCCCATGCTTCTCAACTTGCTAATCCCATGCTTCCCAACTTGCTAATCCCATGCTTCTCAACTTGCTAATCCCATGCTTCTCAACTTGCTAATCCCATGCTTCTCAACACAATAATCTCATGCTTCTCAACTTGCTAATCCCATGCTTCTCAACTTGCTAATCCCATGCTTCTCAACACAATAATCCCATGCTTCTCAACTTGCTAATCCCATGCTTCTCAACTTGCTAATCCCATGCTTCTCAACTTGCTAATCCCATGCTTCTTAACACAATAATCTCATGCTTCTCAACTTGTTAATCCCATGCTTCTCAACTTGCTAATCCCATGCTTCTCAACTTGCTAATCCCATGCTTCTCAACACAATAATCCCATGCTTCTCAACTTGCTAATCCCATGCTTCTCAATTTGCTAATCCCATGCTTCTCAACACAATAATCTCATGCTTCTCAACTTGCTAATCCCATGCTTCTCAACTTGCTAATCCCATGCTTCTCAACACAATAATCCCATGCTTCTCAACTTGCTAATCCCATGCTTCTCAACTTGCTAATCCCATGCTTCTCAACTTGCTAATCCCATGCTTCTCAACTTGCTAATCCCATGCTTCTCAACACAATAATCTCATGCTTCTCAACTTGCTAATCCCATGCTTCTCAACTTGCTAATCCCATGCTTCTCAACTTGCTAATCCCATGCTTCTCTACTTGCTAATCCCATGCTTCCCAACTTGCTAATCCCATGCTTCTCAACTTGCTAATCCCATGCTTCTCAACTTGCTAATCCCATGCTTCTCAACACAATAATCTCATGCTTCTCAACTTGCTAATCCCATGCTTCTCAACTTGCTAATCCCATGCTTCTCAACTTGCTAATCCCATGCTTCTCAACACAATAATCTCATGCTTCTCAACTTGCTAATCCCATGCTTCTCAACTTGCTAATCCCATGCTTCTTAACACAATAATCTCATGCTTCTCAACTTGTTAATCCCATGCTTCTCAACTTGCTAATCCCATGCTTCTCAACTTGCTAATCCCATGCTTCTCAACTTGCTAATCCCATGCTCCCATGCTTCTCAACACAATAATCTCATGCTTCTCAACTTGCTAATCCCATGCTTCTCAACTTGCTAATCCCATGCTTCTCAACTTGCTAATCCAATGCTTCTCAACTTGCTAATCCCATGCTCCCATGCTTCTCAACACAATAATCTCATGCTTCTCAACTTGCTAATCTCATGCTTCTCAACTTGCTAATCCAATGCTTCTCAACTTGCTAATCCAATGCTTCTCAACTTGCTAATCCCATGCTTCTCAACTTGCTAATCCCATGCTTCTCAACACAATAATCTCATGCTTCTCAACTTGCTAATCCAATGCTTCTCAACTTGCTAATCCCATGCTTCTCAAACCGGTATTCACATGCTTCTCAACCCAATAATCACCTGATTCTTGACCCACTAATAAAATATCTAAATGATCTTCTAGAATTCATAAATGTGGTTTTATTCTAAACAAATATTTTACCTCAATATCAGTGTATTTGATAGCCATAAAGCTAGTCGAAGGTATTATTATACGATAAATATCGTTACAACTACTATTAGTAACAAAAGTTGACAACAATTTAGCGACAATTTGAAAATACTGATACAAAAAAATCTACGAGAAGCAGTATGCTTGCAATTACAACAATATTTAAAATGGAATTTAAGTACTTTTTACACACAAATTGTAAATAATGTGTACCACAGTACATGCACATTGCGGTACTAACTGAGAAAACTATTTTCAAACACAATCCATCACAATATACTAAATCTCTAATATCGTACTATACTATGCACGTAAAAGTGTATTTGTTAAATCAAACTGACTCGATTTTTAAAACAAAATAAAACCGGAAAATACTTGTAATTAAACGAATTTTGTCGTTTCGTTAAAGCCGGAAATCTCATTAAAAACACACAAATTTTTAGTTCAGTAACTCTGTCATGAAACTCTTGTCTAAACAGTCAAATAAATGAAACCTGCACTTAAACTGGAAATCAAATCGATCACATGATTTTAAACCATGTACATGTACACGCGGCCCGCGAAGCCCCTCTCGAAGGCCATCGGGTCCTTATAAAGTTTACAATAGCAATCCAGCCTGTTGTTTTTATTTCTCTTCTCCTTTCTTTTCTCTCCCCTCTGTCGTCTCCCCTCCCCTGTCTCCCTTCTCTCTCCTCTCCCCCTCTCCCCTCTCTCATTTCCTCTCCCCTCTCCTCTCTCCTCTCTCCCCTCCCCTCGCTCCCCTCTCCTCTCTCCCCTCCCCCTCTCCCCTCCCCCCCTCTCCCTTCTCTCGCCTGGCCTGTCCCTCATCTCTCATCATCTCTCATATCGCCCATCTCTCCCAATTCTTCTCTCCCCTCTCTCCTCTTCCCCTCTCCCCTCGCCCCACTTTTATCTTCTCTGTCTTCACTCCCTTTCATATTTTCTCACCTCTCTATCTCCATCACCTCTCCTATCATCTTTTTTATATCTTCTTTACCGACAAGTGATTTGCACACAATTAGTTAAAGAGGCTTAAGTGCGTCTAGTAATGCTGCTGTTGAGTTCGACGCTGACGAAATCCGCTGCCCCGTTTGCGATGGCTCTGAGCTGACCCCTGCTGCTTCTGCTTCTGCTGCTGCTGCTGCGGCAGTGGAGGCGGCGACGGCGGCGGCGGCGGCGGCGGCGGTGGCGGGATTGGTGATCTCAGCTGAGATCGGTCCATCCCCGAGCTGAATAGAGGGGCTGTTAAGTCACTGACTGCTGATGCAGCTCTCGTTGCTGCTGGTTCTGTGAAATAGTCCGGAATAAAATCAGTGAAAATTTAGTTTAATAAAAATTTCCTTCAAGTATGGCTATACATATACAACTTTTAGTTGTTTGATGGGTATCAGAAATGACGAAAAGCCTTGCTCCAAAAACAATAGAGTCTATAAAATAACTACACATGAGACAGAACGACACGCAGACAGACAGACAGACAGACAGACAGACAGACAGACAGACACTAAGACAGACAGACACTAAGACAGACAGACACTAAGACAGACAGACACTAAGACAGACAGACACTAAGACAGACAGACACTAAGACAGACAGACACTAAGACAGACAGACACTAAGACAGACAGACACTAAGACAGACAGACACTAAGACAGACAGACACTAAGACAGACAGACACTAAGACAGACAGACACTAAGACACTAAGACACTAAGACAGACAGACAGACGGAGATAGACAGACATACAGACAGACAGACAGACAGACAGACAGACAGACAGACAGACAGACAGACAGACAGACAGACAGACACTCTGACAGACAGACAGACAACCAGACAGACAGACAGACAGACAAACAGACAGACAGACAGACAGACACTAAGACACTAAGACACTAAGACAGACAGACACTAAGACAGACAGACACTAAGACAGACAGACACTAAGACAGACAGACACTAAGACAGACAGACAGACACTAAGACACTAAGACACTAAGACAGACAGACACTAAGACAGACAGACACTAAGACAGACAGACACTAAGACAGACAGACACTAAGACAGACAGACACTAAGACAGACAGACACTAAGACAGACAGACACTAAGACAGACAGACACTAAGACAGACAGACACTAAGACAGACAGACACTAAGACAGACAGACACTAAGACAGACAGACACTAAGACACTAAGACACTAAGACAGACAGACAGACGGAGATAGACAGACATACAGACAGACAGACAGACAGACAGACAGACAGACAGACAGACAGACAGACAGACAGACAGACAGACAGACACTCTGACAGACAGACAGACAACCAGACAGACAGACAGACAGACAAACAGACAGACAGACAGACAGACACTAAGACACTAAGACACTAAGACAGACAGACACTAAGACAGACAGACACTAAGACAGACAGACACTAAGACAGACAGACACTAAGACAGACAGACAGACACTAAGACACTAAGACACTAAGACAGACAGACACTAAGATAGACAGACACTAAGACAGACAGACACTAAGACAGACAGACACTAAGACACTAAGACACTAAGACAGACAGACAGACGGAGATAGACAGACATACATACAGACAGACAGACAGACAGACAGACAGACAGACAGACAGACAGACAGACAGACAGACAGACAGACAGACAGACACTCTGACAGACAGACAGACAAACAGACAGACAGACAGACAGACAAACAGACAGACAGACAGACACTAAGACACTAAGACAGACAGACAAACAGACAGACAGACTGAAGGACAGACAGACACTAAGACACTAAGACAGACAGACAGACAGACAGACAGACAGACAGACAGACAGACAGACAGACAGACAGACAGACAGACAGACAGACAGACAGACAGACAGACAGATAGACAGACAGACAGCCAGACAAACAGACAGACAGACAGACAGACAGATAGACAGGCAGACGGAGACAGATAGACAAACATAAAGACACAGCAAAGACACGATAAAGACACAGCTAGCATACAGTAAAGACACAGTAAAAACACAGCAAAGACACAGCAAAGACACAGCAAAGACACAATAAAGACACAGCTAGCATACAGTAAAGACACAGTTAAAACACAGTGAAGACAGTAAAGCTAATCAATGGCGAATTAAAATACATGCTTTTCAGCTTATGCCGAAAAGTCACGCCAGACTGGAACCAAGATCCCATAGAAATTAATAATTCCCATTCATATCTGGCTCGAATTATTAACAAGAAGTTCGATCCGCAGACAGATCCGATTTTTTTCATCATTCTTTTTTTGGTAAAATCTCCCTGACTTCATCTTGTCTCAGCTTCACGTATTCACCTTCCCCACTAGCTTCATCTCCCGCTGTGAAGCCCCCCACGGCCTCTCCATCTCCCCTAAGGGCTATAGCTAGTAACAAAAATCAATGCCAACCATCGCGCCCAGTATTGCCTTATTAGCGTCACCTATTCGATCATGCGAACACGGAACTCGTCAGTGTGCATTTTTGAGAAAGCAAAACACGAGATTCTGGATGACACAAGATGGGCCATTGGGATTAGGTTGGCCTGGTTTGTGATAAATTACGTCGTAATTAATTAAAATTACACTGAAGCTATTTTCATTTCACTTTCAAGCCTACTCATGCAGGCTCACAATTTCGCAATGTACTTTTTACTTTGCGCCAATCTGTCAACTAACCTGTCAACTCCGCTTCCCCTCCGCTTCCCCTCCGCTTCCCCTCCGCTTCCCCTCCGCTTCCCCTCCGCTTCCCCTCCGCTTCCCCTCCGCTTCCCCTCCGCTTCCCCTCCGCTTCCTCTCCACTTCCCCTCCGCTTCCCCTCCGCTTCCTCTCCACTTCCTCTCTGCTTCCCCTCCGCTTCCCCTCCGCTTCCCCTCCGCTTCCCCTCCGCTTCCCCTCCGCTTCCCCTCCGCTTCCCCTCCGCTTCCCCTCCGCTTCCCCTCCGCTTCCTCTCCACTTCCTCTCTGCTTCCCCTCCGCTTCCCCTCCGCTTCCCCTCCGCTTCCCCTCCGCTTCCCTTCCGCTTCCCCTCCGCTTCCCCTCCGCTTCCCCTCCGCTTCCTCTCCACTTCCTCTCTGCTTTATCTCCGCTTCACCCTGCTTCCCCTATCTCACCTCTATTCCAACCGGCATAAAATCCGACATAATCCGCTGATTGAAACGACTGTCCGGACCATGATTGATAATAACTATACGGCTCATTTTCGTATCGAATTTCGCTGCTAGATTGGTAATCTAAGTTTGCAATTTGTTGCTGCTGTTGATGGTACAAATTCAAATGGCTGCGGAATTGCTGCGGTTGATGCTGATTGTAGAATCCAGATGCAGCATCGTCTGTGTAGTTTGCACAGTCACGGTAGCCAACCAAAGAGATTGCGGCGGCGGCTGAGGCGGCAGGATTGACCATAGACTGTTGTTGCTGTGGCTGCGGATGTCTAGGCTTAGGCTGCACTATTCTCACGTCGCACTGCGGGTGGCATTGATGGGTGGAACATTAATGTGGAGTTAGGTGGAGTTTTGTGCGTGCCTCGTGTGATCCTCAGTTGCGGGGCCAGCCTCCCAGATCCTCAGTTGCTGGGCCAGCCTCCCAGATTCTCAGTTGCGGGACCAGCCTCCCAGATCCTCAGTTGCTGGGCCAGCCTCCCAGATCCTCAGTTGCTGGGCCAGCCTCCCAGATTCTCAGTTGCTGGGCCATCAGCCTCCCAGATCCTCAGTTGCTGGGCCAGCCTCCCAGAGATCCTCAGGTGCTGGACCAGCCTCTCAGATCCCCAGTTGCTGGTCCATCAGCCTCCCAGATCCCCAGTTGCTGGGCTATCAGCCTCCCAGGTCCTCAGTTGCTGGGCCAGCCTCCCAGATCCTCAGTTGCTGGGCTGCCAGCCTCCCAGATCCTCAGTTGCTAGGCCAGCCTCCCAGATCCTCAGTTGCTGAGCCAGCCTCCCAGATTCTCAGTTGCTGGGCCAGCCTCCCAAATCCTCAGTTGCTGGACCCGTCTCCCAGAGTGTCAGTTGCTGGGCCAGCCTCCCAGATCCTCGGTTGCTGGGCCAACCTCCCAGATCCTCAGTTGCTGAGCCAGCCAGTCTCCCAGATCCTCAGTTGCTGGGCCAGCCTCCCAGATCCCCAGTTACTGGGCTATCAGCCTCCCAGGTCCTCAGTTGCTGGGCCAGCCTCCCAGATCCTCAGTTGCTGAGCCAGCCTCCCAGATTCTCAGTTTTTGAGCCAGCCTCCCAAATCCTCAGTTGCTGGGCCAGCCTCCCAGAGTGTCAGTTGCTGGGCCAGCCTCCCAGATCTCCAGTTCCTGGGTCAGCCTCCCAAATCCTTAGTTGCTGGGCCAGTCTCCCAGAGTGTCAGTTGCTGGGCCAGCCTCCCAGATCCTCAGTTGCTGGGCCATCAGCCTCCCAGACCTTCTCAGTTGCCTAGTTCACAATCAGTCAGTTTAGTAAAATACCAATAAACACAAAAGCAGACACGCAAGATGGACAGTATAAATCTGAAAGTCAAAAGTTAAAGTGAACGCTTAGCAAAGATAAGAGATTATAGAGAAACCTATCAAACAGATAAAAAAGTTAGTCAAAGTAAGCTTATCAGTACTCGGTGTCACAATTATTGGCGGTGACACTTCGGAGCCTTGTCTGCGTTATTTGATGGGGCAGAGTCTGCACAAAGTTGAGCGCTAAAAGCTCCGTCCCTTATGCATTTGGCTACGAGCTGCATGGAGATACGCGGAACTAACCCTTGAGCTCTCCGCATAGCTGCTGGCTCATTACCTTAATGGCTTTAGCACGCAATGGGCGGAGACGGTTACATTTAGAGGATGGAATTGAGTGAGAGATAGAGTGGAGTCAAGAAAGGATCTAAGAAAGTTCCGCGATAGGAGTTGAGAATCTAAAAGCCATATACACTGTACGAGCTGCAGTATTCGATGGCCCCAAACCAAAATTAGATACATTTATATGTACAATCAAGTATCTAGTTTGCAGTAATGTGTAAACTTGTTAGCTTAACAGGGAGGGCTGCATATACCAGCGTATCTGGACATTTGCTTGCTTGCTTCTAAAAGCTATCTCGACTGAAGATGAAATTGTAAAGCATTTTGCTACTTATTTACGTTTAGCAATGCCTCTACTATATTATTTGGCAATTGTGCGTGTCTCTTTGTGTCTTTGACTCTAGTACTGTCGATTAATCAGGTAGTTCCATCAATAATAGATTGAACCTGTAATTTCAAAATATTTGTAGTCAGTTTTTTGTTTGAACTAAATATAATTAAAAGAACATTTACAGATTTTGTTATATAGACTAGCAATCTCTCCTAACAACTTTAGTGCTGGCACCCCTGGTGCTTGGCGCCCCTGGTGCTTGGCGCCCCTGGTGCTTGGCGCCCCTGGTGCTTGGCGCCCCTGGTGCTTGGCGCCCCTGGTGCTTGGCGCCCCTGGTGCTTGGCGCCCCTGGTGCTTGGCGCCCCTGGTGCTTGGCGCCCCTGGTGCTTGGCGCCCCTGGTACTTGGCGCCCCTGGTGCTTGGCGCCCCTGGTGCTTGGCGCCCCTGGTGCTTGGCGCCCCTGGTGCTTGGCGTCCCTGGTGCTTGGCGCCCCTGGTGCTTGGCGCCCCTGGTGCTTGGCGCCCCTGGTGCTTGGCGCCCCTGGTGCTTGGCTCCCCTGGTGCTTGGCGCCCCTAGTGCTTGGCGCCCCTGGTGCTGGCGCTGCCCTATTCATCTGCAATCCTGGCGAAGGTAGCTGGCCTTCAGTGCAATCAGCCTTCACTAATCTTCAATGCCATCCAAGAAAAAATTTAAAAAATGAAGAAAAAAGTCTACCAACGTCAAGGATCAATGTTATCCGGAAGTGTTTTCCTGATTGAGTCGCTTATTAAAAGCATCTACAGTGCTTTCTATTGCTGCAAAGAAAGGAATGGGAGATGAGTACATAAGCGACTGACCAGAAGATTTTCTAGTTTGGATGGCCATGCAGTTCCGCGATCGGTTATTATACTCAAGTATGCAACTCATTGAGGCAAATCTACAGCCGCATATGAAGTGTACAGGCTGCATGGCATCCTCACGGATGGATTAAATGATTAGGCCATCTTGCAATGCGCTCTCGAGATCTCAATATAGCTTAGCTATGGGCAATAGATGATATCTCTCTCACTGGGATTAAGAATTTGCGATTGAGACACAGATTAATTTAGAACAGTTGGCTATATGCATATGAGCATGAGTTACTGAAAGATTTACTGAATCGAATATGAATTCTTAGATCAGGAATCGGATCTTATCTTTTCTTTGTTAATCCGAATTGAATAATTGATTTTTACAGACGATGCTCACCCATTTCCCGCCAATGTTTTGTTTCTCATTCTGTGCAGCTTTCCGAGCGTCGGAATCAGCAGCGTAGGTTACAAAGATGAAGGCTTTGCGACGATTGTGGCTGAAGTCGAATGGCAGATCGATGGCCAGAATCTGCGGGTTGCGCGTCACGGGAGTTAATTTTGGGGGCATTTGATGTTGGATCATCATTAGGCTTATAAAGAACGGTCGAAGCCTAATTGTTGGCAGTCTCTGGTGTCTATGGCCACTAAGCGTATGTAGAGAAGAGCCAAGAAGGTCGCTCACCATCCGTACAACATTCCGACATTCGCTGACGTACCCGACGTACAAAGCTTATTGGCCGCACAAAGCACTGTGCTCGTTTAAAAACGTTTACATTTAAAATGGAACCGGTTACTTATGAGCTTGACGAACGATAGGAGCTCAACTTATTTTTTCATCTCTTTAGACGTGGCATTTACATGTACAACCCAACAAATGGGGAAGGTTAAGGGGCACCAACGTATCAAAGGGACATGGGTGCCAACCAAGAGACCGGGGCGCCCACCAAGAGACAGGGGCGCCCACCAAGAGACAGGGGCGCCCACCAAGAGACAGGGGCGCCCACCAAGAGACAGGGGCGTCCACCAAGAGACAGGGGCGTCCACCAAGTGGCGTTCACCAGGTGACAAAAATTTAAACTCCAAAAAAGCGTGCCTTCAATTGTACTTCCTGTATACATTTAAAACTTTCAAAAATCATAATTTGACCAATTGTGCATTAATTATGGTTACTAAAGAAAATTTTCAGCATGTACTACCTTTCCAAACTGACGAAAATAACTTTTTATATCTGATTCAGGAAATTCCGGATCAAGCCCGCCAACGAATACTTTTCTAGCCGGCTCTTGGCTTGGCTTAGCTCGTTTAGGATCGATTCGTTTGTTGCAGAGACGGTGCTCCGGGTGCGCCAAGACAACGTCGAGGTCGGACTCCCGATCGAATATGACGAAACCGAAGCCGCGCGAATGGCCAGTGGCTTTGTCAATTTTAATTGTACATGTTCGGACAGTACCAAACTGGGAGAAGTAGTCCTTCATCAAATCTAAATAAATCAAGTAAGGTATGTGTTGCAGCGCTTTCTAACAAATCGAACTAGTCAATATTACAAATTTTTTCTTACTTTCAGTAGTTTCCCAACTGAGGCCGCCAACAAATAGTTTTCTGAAAAAAGGGAATCCAAGTAGACGGTAATTAAATGTGAATACGACCCTAAGGATTTAATTCTTAGAAATAGTGGAATAAATTAAAAACTCACTTGCTGTCCATGTTCATACCTAGATCAATCTTCTTTTCTTGTGCTTCGTCGGTAGCCAGCCGATCATGTTCCTGCTTAGTTATCCTTTCATCTAGATCACACTTAGTGGAAATAAAATCAATGGGACTAGACGCATCAAAATTTGCTAGTGTTTTATTCGTGTTCATATTTTTTAAAGGCCTTGGAGAGTGTTTTTATATGAGAGTGTCTTTATATTAAGTGTGCTTAATGCTTATTTTTGCCAGGCTTTGCTTTGAATTTCAATTTCCATTACACAATTTAAAAATCATTGCCACGATAATTTTTTCTCATTAAAACAAATCAACACAAACATATGAAAAATTTGCTCTAGCATATATTTTTATGTTGGAAATCGTTATTATTTTTTACAAACTTTCCTATTTCTGCAAAATAAGGTACTTAGTAGCTTCAGTTTTGCCTCAAAAATGTTTATTCGATCGTTTTTAAAAAGTCAAGTTTTTCACGCGGAGATCCACTGTCACGTTAACTACTATCAAAACATGGTCTTGATCCAAATGTTCCAAGTTGCTTGTTTCACTACTGTTTGTTTTCTATATTTCCAAGTTTGTGGAAGCCAGTTTCATTTTGGTTATCAATTTATACCCCTCAGCTGCTCAGTATCAGGAGTCAGCTTTGCTTCTTTCTACCTACCAGTCTACCAGTCTACCATGGCTACCAGTTACCAGGTTCAGAGTTTGCCCACATTAGCTTTTTTATAGCATTATATTAAATATAAGCTAAGCGGAAAAGAAAAAATAATACCTAATTTTAGCTTGTAGCTGTTTGGATTTAATAAATTGAATGCCTTTAATTATTAGCTAATAGGGCCTATAGTTCGTTGTCTTGTCTTCAGTTTAGCTAGCATAAATAAATAATAGGAATAACACTATAACAGCATATCTAAGCTAGTGATGAATATATTAATTATTAAGTTTTAATTTTTTGAATATGAGCCCATGAAAACCATGTATTTGATTTGATATTAGGCCTTTTAAATCTATAACTGATAGGCCTAGGCCTAGCAATGAATGATGCCATAAAAATTATTAGACATTTTGTTTTTTTTAACTTTGTTAAGTAATAAAGTTTAAGTTGGTAAATTAGTTGCAGTTATTATAAGACAAGCTATTTAAACGCATGGATCTTGAACAAACTAAATTCCAATCTTTGAATTTAAATTTTTAAATTTTAAGTCATACCCAAATAAAAACTAAAACCAAATAAGAGTAAGTTCATATATAAATTAAGATTTAAAGAATTTAAAATAGTTAATGATGATTTTGTCTGCTACATTTTGTTTGCCATCTTTTTATCCAATAATTTATCAAAAATCATTTATCTGCCAGTTTGATCATTTTGTCTATTGTAATACAATGAAAATTTTCAAGCCTATAATTTAATTTAGGTTAATAAGTTGAAGCACTCAGAAATTAACTCTAAATACAGATTTAACCTCTCCCAATGATTATCATCTCATATTCTCTTTTTTCTTCTCTTCTTTTTTCGTTCCTTTTATTTCCTATCTTCTTTTTTTTCCTTTAGCTTTATTCTTTGCATTATCCTTTCTTATTTCTTCTCTCTCATTTTGTTCTTCTTTCTTTTCTCTTTTCCCTCTCCTTTCTTTTATTATCTTATCTATTATATCATTTCTCTCTTTCTTTTTATTTATCATCTTATCTTTTCTCTCTTTGTCCTCTTTCCTCTTTCCTAGCTTTTTTCTTCTATCACATTTCTTTTTTTCCTTTTTTATTTCTTTTCTTCTCTTTTCTCAGCTCATCTACTATCTTATCTTTTCTGTTTTCTTTATATTGCTCTTTTTTCTCTTTCTTTTCTTAAATCCTCTCTCTTTTTATCTTTGTTCTCTGCTCTCTATAAAAAGAATTTTATTTGTTTTTATTAAAATACAAAATGATCAATAAGTACAGATTATAATTTTGTCTCTAATAGATGTTTTTGTATATTTTTATTATTAGATTTAAATATATTGCTTGAAAGTATTGATATAATATAGTTGAATTGCAAATCCTATATAAAAAGCTTTAATGATTATTTTATTAAAAAGCCTTAAACTTAAAAAAGAAACAAACAGAATTAACTTTTATCATATGTTGATATTGAAATTTAGAGACTTATAGTAAGTTGCTAGTATTTATCCTAATTATATATTTAAAAATGAAATAAATATTATAATTTTTAGGTTACAAACTTTATTTTCTTGCATGGAATCACACAATCAACCAGTTTTTGTCCTTGCTAACCCAGTGTTATATTTGGACACTCATTACCAGCCAGCACTGAATGTGAATGGCAGATTAACTATTGGATTGGCTAATACTGTACAGACTTTAAAATCAAGTCATGGCTCTAGCATTGAAGCAAAATTGGCTATCCAGTTTACTCCAGAGATGTGCTCTTATGAAGCAGCAAATTTGGATCAATATGCATTTTGTCTGCTACTCAAATCATTGAAAGGTGTCACTCTTGTGAAAAGGCCAAGATTTGGTAAACCATTTGTTACATTTCACCCAGAGGCAGATGCTAAGAAGAAGACCTTACACTTCTCTGATGCTTTGGACATCAAAAGTCTATATGATGAATTGACTGTGCACTTGGTTATAACACCGTAAGTGTCTACCTATTTTAAATAGTTAGCTATTATTTGCAATTTCCAGCTCTTTCTGGTAACTCTGTGATGTCGTTTGGGAGCGATTCTTTGCTGTAGTTTGTGGTGATTCTTTGATGTCGTTTGGGGGCGATTCTGTGATATAGTTTGGGAGTGATTCTTTGATGTAGTTTGGGGGCGATTCTGTGATATAGTTTGGGAGTGATTCTTTGATGTAGTTTGGGGTGATTCTTTGATGTAGTTTGGGAGTGATTCTTTGCTGTCTTTTGGGAGTGATTATTTGATGTGATTCGGGGGCGGTTCTTTGATGTAGTTTGGTGGGCGATTCTTTTCACGACGTAGTTTGGGGGGTGGCGATTCTGTGATGTAGTACAGTAGTTTTGGCGCGATTCTGTGATGTCACGTGGTTTGGTCAGAAGCACAAGCAGACACAGGCAGACACCAACGTGAGCCAGGCTCTAAATGAACAACTCCCAGTTGGATTTGAGCCAAAAGCACTGAGATAAAAATCGCGATGCATTTACAACAAAACCTATTGAATTTCTATTTCGCCCAGCTCAAGCCATCAATCGACTTTTTTTCTCACTCGGCCGCACGATCCTGACGCAATGTACCAGTCTCTGGCGGAGCTGGATTTTGCTCAGCAACCCCTGACAATCGATCAGCAGCATCAGCATAATCCTCAGCTGCAGCAGCATCGTTATCAGCCTCATCAGCAGAAGCAGAAACAGCTGCAGCAGCAGCAGCAACCGAATTCGTCTCCGAAATTGCGCAAGTCTCGTCCGCTGATTGACAGCTTCGAGAGTCTGTTCGCTTCGTTTGACAGCAGCGGCGGCGTTGCCGGTTTCCGGTTCGGAAGCGGAAGTGGAAATAAAAACACTAATTATTATAATCGGCCAAAGTCTGGCGAATCCGCTGGTGCCTCCTCCACCGGAGGTGGAGATCAGCAGCAGATGGCGTCTTCGGCCACCTCAGCATCGCCAGGTCTGAGGCAGCTGGCTATGGAGGACCCGTTTGCTGGCCTGTCGCTCGTTGCCTCCGGGTCCGAGGACGGCTTTGAGGTTTGATTGGCTTTTGTTTTGTTTATTTAGAGCAGAATGGTTCCAATTTGAATTGTAGAATATGGCGCCAATTTGAATTTTAGCCATTTAGGATATGGCGCCAATTTAACTTGTAGAAAATAGCGCCAATTTAAATACTAAAGCGTGGCGCCAATTTGAATTTTAGGATATGCCTCCACTTTAAATTGTAGAATATGGCGTTAATTTAAATAGTAGAATATGGCGCCAATTTGAGTTGTAGAATATGGCGCCAATTTGAATTGTAGAATATGGCACCAATTCGAATTGTAGTCAGTAGAATATGGCGCCAATTTGAGTTGTAGAATATGGCACCAATTTGAATTGTAGAATGTGGCACCAATTCGAATTGTAGAATATGGCACCAATTTGAATTGTAGAATGTGGCACCAATTCGAATTGTAGTCAGTAGAATTTGGCGCCGATTTGAATTGTTGAATATGGCGCCAAGTTGAACTTTAAACTGCTATGTAGTGTACAACTTAAGCCATTACTTTAACCCCAACCAATCGATGCACAATATCCGCAGGTGTTATCAACGCAGCCCACTCTGCCGGCAACGCGACCTCAGGTTCAACGCGGCCAGCCGGTCACTTTGGCCGAATGCGCGGCCTTTTTGGACGTCGCCAATGGCGGCGGCAGCGACGGCGAGTCGTTGATGTCCTCGCCAACTTCTTCGGCTTCGACAGTTGTCGCTACGGCCGAGCAGAGCGCCGAACTGAAGCGTCGGATTTTTCGAGGCGGCATCGAGCCGGAGGCTCGGCAACTGCTGTGGCGCTGGCTGCTGCTGGGCTCTGCGGCTGCGCCCTGCTGGGAGCCTCTGCAGGCCTCTGCCTCTGCCGATGGCGAGCGGGAGGCCTGGCTTAGGTTGGTGTCTGCCTGTGTGTCTGCTTGTGTGTCTGCCTGTGTGTCTGCCTGCGTGTCTGCCTGTCTGTCTGCCTGTCTGTCTGTGTCTTTCTGTGTGCCTGTCTCTCTGTCTGTCTGTCTGCCAGTGTGCCTGTGTGCCTGTCTGTGTCTCTGTGTCTTCATGAGTGTCTGTGTGCCTTTGTGTCTGTATGTCTCTTAATGTCCGTCTTCATATCTTTCTATGAACTAGACTACATCTCAGCCGCCACCCTCCCCCCCGCCCGCACAGAGAGGAGCACAGCCGGCTGAAGCGGCAGTGGACCAGCGTCACCGAGGACCAGATGAACCGGTTCAGCGCCCTCCGGGATCGCCGCTCCCTCATAGAGAAAGACGTCAACAGGACAGACAGGCAGCACGCGGCCTTCAAAGATCCAAATGGTCGGCACCTGCGCATGCTGTCCGACTGTCTAATGACATACGGCATGTATAATTTTGATTTAGGCTACGTGCAGGGCATGTCGGATCTACTCGCCCCGCTGTTGGTTGTCATGGATACGGAGCTGGACGCTTTCTGGTGCTTTGTAGGATTTATGGATCTGATGGCTGATAATTTTGATGCCGACCAGGTTGGTATGAACGAATTTGGGGTGGTAGCCTAGCGCTGAGAGCGACGGACTCGCGACTTGAAGGTCGGGGGTTCGATTCTCGACCCACTCGGAACAATTTGTGTGTTTGAACAAGACACTCAACTCTGCATTAGCTGGGGTAATTAAGGGTGTGTGTGGCGACCCCCCCCCCCTCCCAGTCCTTGGACTGAACAGCCGTATGCAGCCTTCAGATGCGCCGCGCAATAGCTTTTTCCGGATAGAAGGTGTCGTCAACATGCCTACCTGTTCGTGGGTCGATGAGAATTTCCCGCGGAGGTTCGGCGACAAAAGTCGACGGGCAATTTACTCACGGGCAAAATGAACTGTGGGCAAATATCTTGCACCCTCTGTTCGTGTACACCTTGATGAGTCAGTCTGTCTGTCTGTCTGTCTGTGTCTGTCTGTCTGCCTGTCTGTCTGTCTGTCTGTCTGCCTGTCTGTCTGTCTGTCTGCCTGCCTCTTTCTGTCTGTCTGTCTGTCTGTCTGTCTGTCTGTCTGTCTGTCTGTCTGTCTGTCTGTCCGTACGTCTGTCATTGACCCCCAGCTACCCGCCAAACGTAGACAGCCAGCTGACAAGCTCTGCATTCTCTTCAGGCCGGCATGAAGCGCCAGTTGGCTCAGCTGCGCTCATTGGTCAGTTTGCTGTTGCCAGATTTGGCCAACCACCTCACCCGACACGAGGCCGACAACATGTACTTTTGCTTCCGCTGGCTCCTTGTCTGGTTTAAACGAGAATTTCATTACAATGACGTCTGCCGCCTATGGGAGGTGCTGTGGACCGGCCTGCCATGCAGGAACTTCCACCTGTTGTGCTGTTGCGCAATCTTGGACCGCGAGCGAGCCACCATAATCAAAGAAGATTTAGATTTTACCGGCGTGCTAAAATACGTTAACGAGTTGGCTCATAAAATCGACTTGGAGCAGATGCTCAACACTGCCGAGGCGATGTATCTGCAGCTGAAACAGGCGGATCAGCTGCCAGAAGATGTTGCCGAAACTCTTGGATTAACCGTCGAGCTTTGCTATTGACTTGGTTTTTGTATAAGCTAATATACTGTTTTTGTTCCATGTCTTTGTTGTTACATTTGTCACAACAGTCTCATCTGCTTGTGTAATTTTTAATAATTTGTATATTTGTGCGCATCTTAAACTTGTTTAAAGTATTTGCCTGCAGATTCTTCGTAGAACAAAGACCCATGGGTCTTGGTCGCGAGATTTTTCAATGAGTCTTTGTCCCTAGTTTTTTCCAATGGGTCTTTGTTCTAAGATTTTTAGAATGGATCTTTGTTCTGAGATTTTTTGAATGAAGTCTTCGTCCCAACAATATCACAATGGTCTTTGTCGCAAGATTTTTGAATGACGCCTTTGTCCCAACGATTTCACAGGGGTCTTTGTCCAGATAATTTTTTATAGTCTTTGTCCCGAGATTTTTGTGATGAGTCTTTGCTCCGAAAATTTAACAAGGATATTTGTCCAGATAATTTTACACGAGTCTTTGTGCCGGGATTTTTCCAACCATTTTTATGCCTAAAATTGTCTAGGTCTTTGTCTCAACTATTATTGCAAGTCTGTCAGCAAATCTGCCCTTAGCTTTTTCTAAGAAAAAATTCTTAGTATCTACTACTGATAGCAGTCTTTGTGCAAATAATTTGCATCAGATTAATAAAATATAAAAATTATCTAAAAAAACAATTTCTTGCCTAAAAACCCTCATCTGTCTTTCGCGATCCAGGCTGTACTTAAGGTGTTTTTGCGTTATCTCTACACGTTTGTCTCTGCAAGGACCGACGGCATGAGAGAATTTGTTCCTAATTAAACAGTCAAATTCAATTTTCATTAAACTTATTAATTCTCGCTGCTACTCACAAAATTGGTAGACTATAAGTAGTATTATTTGTGTTTTACTACTTAAACAAATTATTAAACAATTTTAAAATACGCGATTTGTTATAAATTGGTATAATTTTATTTAAACTTTCGTTCCGTCTTCCAATATGTTATTTATCCTAGGAAGTTAACCCAAATTGAATTTTTGTGCCACAATTCACAATGATTAGTTGGAAGCAAATACCAGAACTTGTCTTGTAAGGGAGTTCATTCGATTAATTGCTTATCGACTATTCTTTTTATTACGATTGTATTTTTATAGCTTGCTGTTTTAATTGGTTAGTTAAGCCGCTTTGTTAATTCGATAATATCCGCAATCATAATGATATACAGTATGAAGTAATGTTCTCTGCCAATTAAAGTACAACTTCTTTGTTATTGAAATTCCAAGTAGTGACATTCCGGTGTCTGCCTTGAGATCTGCCTTGAGAGTGAGATTCCGGTGTCTAAATCTACCAGGGGTGAGATTCCGGTGTCTAAATCTACCAGGGGTGAGATTCCGGTGTCTAAATCTACCAGGGGTGAGATTCCGGTGTCTAAATCTACCAGAGGGTGAGATTCCGGTGTCTAAATCTACCAGGGGTGAGATTCCGGTGTCTAAATCTACCAGGGGTGAGATTCCGGTGTCTAAATCTACCAGGGGGTGAGATTCCGGTGTCTAAATTTACCAGGGAGTGAGATTCCGGTGTCTAAATCTACCAGGGGTGAGATTCCGGTGTCTAAATCTACCTTGAGGGTGAGATTCCGGTGTCTGAATCTACCAGGGTGTGAGATTCCGGTGTCTAAATTTACCAGGGGGTGAGATTCCGGTGTCTAAATTTACCAGGGAGTGAGATTCCGGTGTCTAAATCTACCAGGGGTGAGATTCCGGTGTCTAAATCTACCTTGAGGGTGAGATTCCGGTGTCTGAATCTACCTTGAGGGTGAGATTCCGGTGTCTGAATCTACCTTGAGGGTGAGATTCCGGTGTCTGAATCTACCAGGGCGTGAGATTCCGGTGTCTAAATTTACCAGGGGGTGAGATTCCGGTGTCTAAATCTACCAGGGGTGAGATTCCGGTGTCTAAATCTACCTTGAGGGTGAGATTCCGGTGTCTAAATCTACCTTGAGGGTGAGATTCCGGTATCTGAATCTACCTTGAGGGTGAGATTCCGGTGTCTGAATCTACCATGGGGTGAGATTCCGGTGTCTGAATCCACCAGGGGGTAAGATTCCGATGTCTACATCTACCAGAGTGAGATTCCGGTGTCTAAATCTACCTTGAGGGTGAGATTCCGGTGTCTAAATCTACCTTGAGGGTGAGATTCCGGTGTCTAAATCTACCTTGAGGGTGAGATTCCGGTGTCTAAACCTACATTGAGAGCGAGATTCCGGTGTCTACATCTACCTTGAGGGTGAGATTCCGGTGTCTAAATCTACCTTGAGGGTGAGATTCCGGTGTCTAAATCTACCTTGAGGGTGAGATTCCGGTGTCTAAATCTACCTTGAGGGTGAGATTCCGGTGTCTAAATCTACCTTGAGGGTGAGATTCCGGTGTCTAAATCTACCTTGAGGGTGAGATTCCGGTGTCTAAATCTACCTTGAGGGTGAGATTCCGGTGTCTAAACCTACATTGAGAGCGAGATTCCGGTGTCTACATCTACCAGGGTGTGGGATTCCGGTGTTAACTTCCTATTGGTTGTAATTTCGATGCCAAGAAATATTTAAAAAATATAATTTGTCACCGTCTTGTTCTGTCATAAATATATATTACATATATATGTGCCGAAAATATATAGTTTGGTTATGGCGCTGACATTAAAAGTGCTGAGACTTTTAAATAATTATGTCTAACGATAACATTTGTTGTAATGTGGCCTATCTATTGTTTGCAATACATTCTGTATTGGGATAAACTTCCTAGTATCATTTTTCTTTGTACACTTAGGTGTGGGTTTATTTACGTTCAGAATGATCTACCTCTTCTCTCTGACCCTTTGTTAGCCCCCATTTTTCAGGGATTTCGGTGGGGTAGGGAATAATTCTCCCCATTATTCCTGTAGGGTAATTCAACACCGACTTTTCTGCGCCCATGGGATTATAAACGTATTAAGTAGGCTGTCTTGTCTTATAAATTATGATTATTCTACTCGAACCATTGGGTGCCTCCATAGCTCAGTGGCTAGAGCACTGGTCTTGTAAACCAGGGGTCGGGAGTTCGATCCTCCCTGGGGGCAATGACGTTTTTTCTGTGCAGAAGTAATAGTTTTGCCAAAAGGATTTCCTTGAATTTTATACTACTCACATCAGTAAGTAGGTCAGTAGCATGTGGAAACTATTTCCGTTTTGTTCTACTAAAATAGTACAATGGCTCCGTAATTAAAGTAATATTTAAAGCTATAATTATCTCAGACAGTTGCAATTAGATCCGTGAAATTTTTTTTATTAAAAATATTTTATTTTTTTATTATTTTATTAATCTAGCGTGTATTAAAAATACTTCTGCAATTAAAAAAAACAAATAATTAGCCTCTGGGGAGGATCGAACTCCCGACCCCAGGTTTACTAGACCAGTGCTCTAGCCACTGGCTAATTAATGGGGGATTGATTGGCTTTGATTTATATAATTAGAAATTAACTTATAATTGATTGCCGTCTGTAGAGATAAGACTTACAATTAAATAGATAAAAGTGATATACACTGTGTTCCTAAGGCAATCTCAGTTATTGAGTGGTGAAATTTCTGCAGTCTCAGTTATTGAGGGGTGAGATTTATGCAATCTCAGTTATTGAGGGGTGAGATTTATGCAATCTCAGTTATTGAGGGGTGAGATTTATGCAATCTCAGTTATTGAGTGGTGAAATTTCTGTAATCTCAGTTATTGAGTGGTGAGATTTATGCAGTCTCAGTTATTGAGGGGTGAGATTTATGCAATCTCAGTTATTGAGGGGTGAGATTTATGCAATCTCAGTTATTGAGGGGTGAGATTTATGCAATCTCAGTTATTGAGTGGTGAAATTTCTGTAATCTCAGTTATTGAGTGGTGAGATTTATGCAGTCTCAGTTATTGAGGGGTGAGATTTATGCAATCTCAGTTATTGAGGGGTGAGATTTATGCAATCTCAGTTATTGAGGGGTGAGATTTCTGAAATCTCAGTTATTGAGGGGTAAGATTTGGGCAAGCTCAGTTATTGAGGGGTGAGATTTCTGCAATCTCAGATATTGAGAGGTGAGATTTCTGAAATCTCAGATATTGAGAGGTGAGATTTCTGAAATCTCAGATATTGAGAGGTGAGATTTCTGAAATCTCAGATATTGAGAGGTGAGATTTCTGAAATCTCAGATATTGAGAGGTGAGATTTCTGAAATCTCAGATATTGAGAGGTGAGATTTCTGCAATCTCAGATATTGAGAGGTGAGATTTCTGCAATCTCAGTTATTGAGGGGTGAGATTTATGCAATCTCAGTTATTGAGTGGTGAAATTTCGGCAGTCTCAGTTATTGAGGGGTGAGATTTCTGCAATCTCAGTTATTGATGGGTGAGATTTATGCAATCTCAGTTATTGAGGGGTGAGATTTCGGCAGTCTCAGTTATTGAGGGGTGAGATTTCTGCAATCTCAGTTATTGAGGGGTGAGATTTATGCAATCTCAGTTATTGAGGGGTGAGATTTATGCAATCTCAGTTATTGAGTGGTGAAATTTCGGCAGTCTCAGTTATTGAGGGGTGAGATTTCTGCAATCTCAGTTATTGAGGGGTGAGATTTATGCAATCTCAGTTATTGAGGGGTGAGATTTCGGCAGTCTCAGTTATTGAGGGGTGAGATTTCTGCAATCTCAGTTATTGAGGGGTGAAATTTCGGCAGTCTCAGTTATTGAGTGGTGAAATTTCGGCAATCTCAGTTATTGAGGGGTGAGATTTCGGCAATCTCAGTTATTGAGGGGTGAGATTTCGGCAATCTCAGTTATTGAGTGGTGAAATTTCTGCAATCTCAGTTATTGAGGGGTGAGATTTCGGCAATCTCAGTTATTGAGGGGTGAGATTTCGGCAATCTCAGTTATTGAGTGGTGAAATTTCGGCAATCTCAGTTATTGAGGGGTGAGATTTCGGCAATCTCAGTTATTGAGGGGTGAGATTTCGGCAATCTCAGTTATTGAGTGGTGAAATTTCTGCAATCTCAGTTATTGAGGGGTGAGATTTCGGCAATCTCAGTTATTGAGGGGTGAGATTTCGGCAATCTCAGTTATTGAGGGGTGAGATTTCTGAAATCTCAGTTATTGAGGGGTAAGATTTGGGCAAGCTCAGTTATTGAGGGGTGAGATTTCTGCAATCTCAGATATTGAGAGGTGAGATTTCTGAAATCTCAGATATTGAGAGGTGAGATTTCTGCAATCTCAGATATTGAGAGGTGAGATTTCTGCAATCTCAGTTATTGAGGGGTGAGATTTCGGCAAGCTCAGTTATTGAGGGGTGAGATTTCTGCAATCTCAGATATTGAGAGGTGAGATTTCTGAAATCTCAGATATTGAGAGGTGAGATTTCTGCAATCTCAGATATTGAGAGGTGAGATTTCTGCAATCTCAGTTATTGAGGGGTGAGATTTCGGCAAGCTCAGTTATTGAGGGGTGAGATTTCTGCAATCTCAGATATTGAGAGGTGAGATTTCTGAAATCTCAGATATTGAGAGGTGAGATTTCTGCAATCTCAGATATTGAGAGGTGAGATTTCTGAAATCTCAGATATTGAGAGGTGAGATTTCTGCAATCTCAGATATTGAGAGGTGAGATTTCTGCAATCTCAGTTATTGAGGGGTGAGATTTCGGCAAGCTCAGTTATTGAGGGGTGAGATTTCGGCAAGCTCAGTTATTGAGGGGTGAGATTTCTGCAGGCTCAGTTATTGAGGGGTGAGATTTCGGCAAGCTCAGTTATTGAGGGGTGAGATTTCGGCAGGCTCAGTTATTGAGGGGTGAGATTTCGGCAGGCTCAGTTATTGAGGGGTGAGATTTCGGCAGGCTCAGTTATTGAGGGGTGAGATTTCGGCAGGCTCAGTTATTTAGGGGTGAGATTTCGGCAATCTCAGATATTGAGAGGTGAGATTTCGGCAGGCTCAGTTATTGAGGGGTGAGATTTCTGCAATCTCAGTTATTGAGGGGTGAGATTTCTGCAATCTCAGTTATTGAGGGGTGAGATTTCTGCAATCTCAGTTATTGAGGGGTGAGATTTCTGCGATCTCAGTTATTAAGTAGGGAGATTTTGTTAATCTCAGTTATTTAGGGGTGAGATTTTGGCAATCGCTGTTCGTCAAAGTGTTTTTAATATTTATAATGATTTAAGTCAATAAATAATAATCTTATAAACAAATTTGCATCTATTTTGCTGAGCTACAATAAAATCATACTATTTTTTAATAGTTTAATATTTAATGTAAATAATTTACAATTTTACTACAAAAAAGCAATATCTAAAACACTAATAGTAAAATTGGAAGAATTTTTTTGTAATTCAATAAATATTAATTCGATGCTTAAATGTTTAAAAAAGAGATCGCCGTTCCCACTGATACACGTAGGGTACAAAATGTACTGTTAAAACGTTAAATAATATCGTTGTAGACAAACGTCAAGAATACATGTATTATACATGTCTACTGTTTATGTACAATATGTGTTTCTACTTCGTAGACTATTCAAGGCCTTCTGTAAAGACGCTTTGCTTTTCCTTTGCTGGCTGCAGCTGCCTCTGAATTGTCATCGAGCTCTGCAGCCTCGTGATTGTGATCGTCACGTCTTCTGGTGTGGTGATGGTGGCGCGAGGGCTTGTGACTGGCGCCTGATGGTTTCTGAAATGACGGGTCGCAGCAGTCGTATTAGGTAAATGAGGTCGCCACTTCGGCAATCTACGGAAAATTGAGGCAACCCACTGAAGATGGTGACAACCCACTGAAAATAGTGGCAACCCACTGCAGAATGGCAACCCACTGAAAATAGTGGCAACCCACTGAAGATTGTGGCAACCCACTGAAGATTGTGGCAACCCACTGAAGATTGTGGCAACCAACTGAAGACTGTGGCAATCCACTGAAGATTGTGGCAACTCACTGAAGACTGTGGCAACCCACTGAAGATTGTGGCAACTCACTGAAGACTGTGGCAACCCACTGAAGATTGTGGCAACCCACTGAAGATTGTGGCAACCCACTGAAGATTGTGGCAACCCACTGAAGACTGTGGCAATCCACTGAAGATTGTGGCAACCCACTGAAGATTGTAGCAACCCACTGAAGATTGTAGCAACCCAAGATGATGGTCTTCGAATAAGTAATTAGTGAAAAGTATTTAAGTGTCAATATGCGAATAAAAGTTTGTGATAGTTAGCTTAAAGTTTTTATACGCAAGATCATTCACAATAACTTATTGAAACTTTCCGTTGGCCTGCCTCTGCGTTTTGTCTTGAAATGGAAGCTACTTCAAGTAATAAAAATGTGTGTGAAAATACTTTTTTACGTATGCATTGCGTGCAGTAAACTGTTGTACGTGTTGGCAGTGAAACAAATAGAAATTCATATCATAGGATTTATTTAGCAGAGAAAGTTTATTGCAGCTTGCTAAGGTATGTACCGTGCTGAGCTACTTTTAATAGTATGACTTCTTGCCGTCAATGTATTGCTTTAACTGAAAAATTAAGTCGTATGTGCTTGCATCCTACTGCTACGCTTGATGGATGTCTCACCGTCACTACCAACGTAACATGTCACTCAGTCAACTCGATCACTCAGTCACTGAGTCACTCAGTCATCCAGTCACTTAGTTATTGAGTCACCAGTCCACTCGGTCACCTAGCCACTCAGTCACTGAGTCACTTAGTTATTGAGTCACAAGTCCACTCGGTCACCTAGCCACTCAGTCACTGAGTCACTTAGTTATTGAGTCACAAGTCCACTCGATCACCTAGCCACTCAGTCACTGAGTCACTCAGTCACCCAGTCACTTAGTTATTGAGTCACCAGTCCACTCGGTCACCTAGCCACTCAGTCACTGAGTCACTTAGTTATTGAGTCACAAGTCCACTCGATCACCTAACCACTCAGTCACTGAGTCACTCAGTCACCCAGTCACTTAGTTATTGAGTCACCAGTCCACTCAGTAACCTAGTCACTTAGTCACTGAGTCACTCAGTCATCCAGTCACTTATTTATTGAGTCACCAGTCCACTCGGTCACCTAGCCACTCAGTCACAGAGTCACTCAGTCATCCAGTCACTTATTTATTGAGTCACCAGTCCACTCGGTCACCTAGCCACTCAGTCACAGAGTCACTCAGTCATCCAGTCACTTATTTATTGAGTCACCAGTCCACTCGGTCACCTAGTCACTCAGACACTGAGTCACTCAGTCACCCAGTCACTTAGTTATTGAGTCACCAGTCCACTCGGTCACCTAGCCACTCAGTCATTTTGTCACTCAGTCACTCAATCATTCAGTCACTTAGTCACTCAGTCACCTAGTCACTCAGTCACATACTAAATTAGTGAATGAATAAACCAAAGAGCCATGTATGGACAATTTATAATGAAAATTCCATAAAAGTTCACAACTCACAACTCGCAACGCGTCCAGTTTGTCCGTCAGCCTCTCCTTCTCCCTGGCCCAATCTTTGGCCTTGTCGGCAACTTGCTTCTCCAACGAGGCGATCCTGGTCTCGGCCCTGTCCAGCAGCTGGTACAGCTCCATCCGTTCGGCGTCGTCCATGCCAACGTCGGCGCCGTCACCTCTCGCAGAGGATCGCATCTGGGACAGCTCCTCGCGAAGTCGACGATTTTCTTCGGCTAGAGCCCTGGATATGGTGTCGTTTGACTTCTTGCCGCCGCTGTCGTTTAGCAAGGCTTCCATTCGTTCGATAACCTGCTCCTGTTTCATGCAGGCGCCCTCCAGCTGACGGACTTTGTCTGCTTTTGCCTGCGGATTAATAAAAATACGAGCTAATAATTATCATTATTATTGTCTTGTAGAATAAAATTGGGTTGGTTTTTCATTATTTAACTTATTTTTTCTTTTGTTTCTACTATAAGTAGAGTAATTATTAAAGTCTATATATTCTACTGTAAGTTAAACTGTTTATACTATAGTAGTGTCATCTTATCACTTTATTTATCGATCGTGCCACTATCTACACAGAAGTGCCACTATCTAACACAGAAGTGCCACTATCTAACACAGAAGTGCCACTATCTAACACAGAAGTGCCACTATCTAACACAGAAGTGTCACTATCTAACACAGAAGTGCCACTATCTAACACAGAAGTGCCACTATCTAACACAGAAGTGCCACTATCTAACACAGAAGTGCTACTATCTAACACAGAAGTGCCACTATCTAACACAGAAGTGCCACTATCTAACACAGAAGTGCCACTATCTAACACAGAAGTGCCACTATCTAACACAGAAGTGTCACTATCTAACACAGAAGTGCCACTATCTAACACAGAAGTGCCACTATCTAACACAGAAGTGCCACTATCTAACACAGAAGTGCTACTATCTAACACAGAAGTGCCACTATCTAACACAGAAGTGCCACTATCTAACACAGAAGTGCCACTATCTAACACAGAAGTGCCACTATCTAACACAGAAGTGCCACTATCTAACACAGAAGTGTCACTATCTAACACAGAAGAGTCACTATCTAACACAGAAGTGCTACTATCTAACACAGAAGTGCTACTATCTAACACAGAAGTGTCACTATCTAACACAGAAGTGTCACTATCTAACACAGAAGTGTCACTATCTAACACAGAAGTGCCACTATCTAACACAGAAGAGTCACTATCTAACACAGAAGAGTCACTATCTAACAAAGAAGCCTCACTATCCAACACAGAATAGCCACTATGTAACATAAAGTTTCTAGTAGCGCTAACACTGTATCTAACATATAAAAATTAACATCTAAAAGCATTTATTCGAAAAGTGACTAGATGAAAGGTTACAATAGGAGAAATCACCTGCAGCTGCTGGATGAGACGCTGCTGGCTCGCGTGAGCAGGCCCAACTCCGGTTCCGCCTCTGCCGCTATCCTGTTGCTGTCTGATGAGCTCATTCTGCAACTGTTGCACCTTTTCTCGGTACTGACCCACCTGAGAGGCCGTGCTCATCAGTTTGTTCTTCATCGCGGCTGTAGAGTAAGTGTTTTGGAGTATTGAGCGGAAATGAAAGATGGCGGCAACATTAAAGGATTGATAAAAGGCATTTGTAAATTGGCGGAAACATCAAAGAATCGATAAGAGATGATTGTAAATTGGCGGCAACATCAAAGAATCGATAAGAGATTATTGTAAATTGGCGGCAACATCGAAGAATCGATAAGAGGTTATTTGTAATGCAAACTGACGGCAACATCAAAGAATTGATAAGAAGGTATTATAAATTGGCGGCAACATCAAAGAATTGATAAGAATAAGGAGTTGTAAATTGGCAGCAGCATTTAAGAATCGATGAGAAGGTGATTATAAATTGGTAGCAAGCATCAAAGTATTGATAAGGGTTGATTTTAAATTGGCGGAAACATTAAATAATCGATAAGAGGTGATTGTAAACTGGCGGAAACATCAAAGGATTCTGCAGTAGCTAGGACTCAAAAGTTCCAACCCAGCCCGTCTCACCATATCTAGCAATGAGGTCGGCCTTCGGCAGATCCTCAAACTCTCCTCCATCGCCAGCCAGCAGCTGCTGAGTGTCGCCGTACTGACCAACGTCGCGTTTCAACGCCGCATTCTCCATTTCGAGCTCGCGGATTCGATCCTGCAGAGCCAGAATGTCTTGGCCCATCTTGCGCATCGCATCGCGATAGCGTTCCAGCTCGCCGAGCTCAGCGGATGCCTCAGGCAGAGGCGCGAGCTGGCGCTGAGGCTGACGGCGACCGGTCGAGGCGGCGCCAGGCTGGTGGCGCGGGCGCGAGGCCGGGAAGATGTAGTCGTACTCGGGTAGGACCGACTCGACCGCATTCTCGGCTGGCAGATCGCCGTCTGTGATTGGCTGATGATGACGAGGGGAGGCAGGGAAGGAGAGAGCTAACTAGGCTGATGAAGGCATAGTCTAGTTGCATCGTGAGTTAGCTCGTGTAATCAATTTAAAGGCTGACTTTTAACTTGACAACCTAGTGACAGTAGCAACAACCCACTGACATTAGTGACAATCCACTAGCACTGACGGTAGCGACAACCCACTGACATTAGTGACAACCCACTAGCACTGACGGTAGCGACAACCCACTGACATTAGTGACAACCCACTAGCACTGACGGTAGCGACAACCCACTGGCACTGAAGGTAGCGACAACCCACTGACAGTCTAGCGACAACCCACTGACAGTCTAGCGACAACCCACTGACAGTCTAACGACAAGCCACTGACAGTCTAGCGACAACCCACTGATAGTGGCGACAACCCACTGATGGTAGCGACAACCCAGTACGAAGTTCCATAGCCCTACCTCGCTGGTGTACGGTCTGTAGTACAGAGTGGCCATCAGTGAGTGTCGCGCAGAAGCCCCAAGGCTGAGGCGAAGCAAATCCTTTGACTCAAAATTGACTCAATCCAATACTGTATTTTGCTCTTAATTTGGTCCAGTAACGAAGGTGAGAGAGAGCGAAATTCTTTGCACAATAGAACTTAAACTTTTTCTGTGCTTTGGGGCTGGTTGGGCGAACGGGTTAGAGAGGTCCCTTGAGCATTCAATCCATTGTACAGTGCCCGTGCACAAGAAAAGAGTACAGTGTCACCTTAGATACCGCGAAACAACTCTGCTTTTTGTAAGCTTGTGCTCAATTTCTCACCCTTTCTGCCTCTAGCCCTGTTTCTCTTCAATGCTGCATCTCTGGCCTTTGAATTTTCAGTTTATTAACTCTTTCAACAACCCTCACGCCTAAGCTGTCAAAGTAAACTGTGCACTAAGCATCAGTGCACTAAATGGAAAGAATATCTAAAGACGATTCAGGAAATTTTCATGAAGGATTTTGGGGAAGATTCAAAAAACTTGTCAGGAAAGATTCAGAGAGAATTTTGAAAAACATTCAGGAAAAGATTTAGGGAGATTCAGTAGAATATTCAGGGATGGTTCAGAAAAAGATTCATGGACGATTCAGGGAACATTCAGGGAACATTAAGAACAATATTCAGAACAATATTCAGGGAAGATTCAGGGAAGATTCAGAGAAGATTCAGAACAAGATTTAGGGTAGATTCAGATAAGATTCAGGGAACATTCAGGAAAGATTCAGGGAAAATTCAGGAAAGATTAAGGGAAAATTCAGGGAAGATTCGGGGAACATTCAGGGAAGATTGAGAACAAGATTCAGAACAAGATTCAGAAGAAGATTTAGAACAAGATTCAGAACAAGATTCAGAAGAAGATTTAGAACAAGATTCAGAACAAGATTCAGAAGAAGATTTAAAACAAGATTCAGAACAAGATTCAGAAGAAGATTTAAAACAAGATTCAGAACAAGATTCAGGGAGGAGTCAAGGAAGATTCAGGACAAGATTCAGGAAATAAACTAGGTAGTGCAAAAAAAGTTGACTCTCTCCGCAACCACCAGTCTCACCAGTTTCTTTCTCTGCTTTCGCTTCATCGCCACAGACAGATCCTTGTACGGATCCCATTCCCAGTCCAGCCCGATCCTGGACTTATCGTCTCCTCCAGTCGCCTCGTACGGTCCGTCGCCTTCTTGATCGACAAAGTCCTGAGTCGGCACCTCCAGATGAGTTGGCTCAAAATGAGGCAGACTGGTTGCCAGGTCGGGCGAGCGCAGAAACTCTGGACTGAGAGTCTCCGGCGAGGCGTCTTCGTGAAGGCGAAGCACCAGGCCTACCGTGGGCAGCTTGCCAGTGCTGGACCGGAGAGAGCCGCCCTGGAAAAGTTGAATTATATTTAAATTCGCGCCAAAGTTTACACCAACAAATACAAGCATATTTAAACAAAAAAGTTTAACTTTTTTTAAACGTGTTTAAAAAAGTCTATCTAAAATAAAATGACCATTTTGTTTAACTATGCTTTTAATGTCCAATTTTTGGCGCCGATTAGAATATATTTTAAAAAAATCTATTATATGAAATCGGGCTAGCTCATAAAACGTTATAGCCTGTTTTTAAAGAAATGAAGAAACTATATATAAAATTAAAATTTATAATTTGTTTAACTATGCTGTCTAATTACATTACCGTCCAATTTTTGGCGCCGATTTGAATATATTCTTAAAAATCAGGTTTATAAAACGTTATACTAAAAAACGACTATGCTTTCTAGATTGTTTTACTCTTCCTCACCTGAACAGGCAGCTCAACAAGCAGGCCTTTGCGACCGCTGACTCCCGTGAGCTCCCTATAGGCTTTATTGTCGAGCACCAGGGCGGAGTAGCCCACCGGTTTAGTTGATCGCCATTCAACTTCGTTCACCGCCTGATTGTTAAAATCGTAGAATTCTATAACTAGGGCGGCGCCCACGGTGAACAGGGTGGCCAATTCGCGCTGGTCGCAGAACAGGAACGAGTGGTGCCACCGGGGCTGCACCACCGGCTTGCCGGGCAGGGTCACCTGGATTGGGGAATGCAAGGACGAGGACAATAGCACAGACAGCTGTATCCATTGGAATAGAGCATAGAATGAGTGAAACGAAAGGGTATACAGACAGACAGACAGACAGACAGACAGACAGACAGACAGACAGACAGACAGACAGACAGACAGACAGACAGACAGACAGACAGACAGACAGACAGACAGACAGACAGACAGACAGACAGACAGACAGACAGACAGACAGACAGACAGACAGACAGACAGACAGACAGACAGACAGACAGACAGACAGACAGACAGACAGACAGACAGACAGACAGACAGACAGACAGACAGACAGAGACAGGCAGACAGACAGACAGACAGACAGACAGAGACAGACAGACAGACAGACAGAGACAGGCAGACAGACAGGCAGACAGACAGACAGACAGACAAACAGACACAGACAGGCAGACACAGACAGGCAGACAGACAGGCTGTTACCTGGGACTGTCCCTGTCCGGTCCAGCGGTCGCTAACAAAGAAGGTGGTCGGATGCGGATTGGGAAACTGGGCGGTCGTCAGCTCCAGGCCGGAATTCCTAAACGCCAGCAGTCTGTTCACGAAATTGTAATAATCCGAGACCACCTTGGCAACAGCGATGAGGGCTCCGGCAGGATTTTGCAACGGGTGTCGCACGGCAACCAGGCAGGCCTCCAAAGCTTTGTAGTTGATGCCGATGCCGGAGTCGCTGGGCAGCTTGGATTGCTTGCGAATTAATGTAGCAAAGAAGCGACCCTGCTCTCCGTTGAACTGTAAGAAACAGAAATTTTTCTTGAATATATGGATTTTCGTCCACATTTCCATATACTAAAAATTATGTACTATAAATACAAATACGGTTAATGGAGAGGGGGAGATCGGGAGGGAGATGGAGAGGGAGATGGAGAGGGAGATGGAGTGGAAGATGGAGAGGGAGATGGAGAGGGAGATGGAGTGGAAGATGGAGAGGGAGATGGAGAGGGAGAGATGGAGAGAGATGAAGAAGGAGATGGAGAGGGAGAGAGGGAGAGGGAGAGATAGAGAGGGAGATGGAGAGGGAGAGGGAGAAGAAGAGATGGAGATGGAGAGATGGAGAGGGAGAGATAGAGAGGGAGATGGAGAGGGCGAAATGGAGAGGGAGATGGAGATGGACATGGATAGGGAGATGGAGAGGGAGATGGAGAGGGAGATGGAGTGGAAGATGGAGAGGGAGATGGAGAGGGAGATGGAGAGGGTGATGGAGAGGGAGATGGAGAGGGAGATGGAGTGAAAGATAGAGAGGGAGATGGAGAGGGAGATGGAGAGGGTGATGGAGAGGGAGAGATGGAGAGAGATGGAGAAGGAGATGGAGAGGGAGAGAGGGAGAGGGAGAGATAGAGAGGGAGATGGAGAGGGAGATGGAGAGGGTGAGATGGAGAGGAAAAGATGGAGAGGGAGAGGGAGAGGAAGAGATGGAGATGGAGAGATGGAGAGGGAGAGATAGAGAGGGAGATGAAGAGGGAGATGGAGAGGGTGAGATGGAGAGGGGGGTGGAGAAGGAGAGATGGAAAGGCACTGTATCGGACACCTCTATATTAAACTGGACATCAATGTATTGACCCGGACACTTCATGCAGACAAACCTTGTGCATATTGACGTGATAATTATGAAACGGCTGCAGACTGCCAACCGGGATGCGGAACTCGTGAATGAGCTCCCGCGTGTCTTTGTCGCCAATCTTTATCACAATAACTTCGTCTGGCGCTCGATTGGCGTCCATAACAACGTTGATCATCTCCTCCCAGGATGGACTGTCCGAGGCCTTGATGGTGGAATGAGTGACGCCTTGGGCTGGCCTGCCTGCGTCCTCATCTGACTTGCTCTGTCTGTTAGAGCAGATGATCAGATATGATTGATAAACCGGGTAAACAGCGGGAGTAACTATTACTCTAATTCTAACAGCAATTGTCTCGTCACCTTTTCAAAAACTGCTAACTTTGAAGTCAACTGACACTCACAATTACTGCTAACTGACACTCACTGTTATCGCTAACTGACACTCACTATTATCGCCAACTGACACTCACTGTTATCGCTAACTGACACTCACTGTTATCGCTAACTGACACTCACTATTATCGCTAACTGACACTCACTGTTATCGCTAACTGACACTCACTGTTATCGCCAACTGACACTCACTATTATCGCTAACTGACACTCACTGTTATCGCTAACTGACACTCACTGTTATCGCTAACTGACACTCACTATTATCGCTAACTGACACTCACTATTATCGCCAACTGACACTCACTGTTATCGCTAACTGACACTCACTATTGTCGCCAACTGACACTCACTGTTATCGCTAACTGACACTCACTGTTATCGCTAACTGACACTCACTGTTATCGCCAACTGACACTCACTATTATCGCTAACTGACACTCACTATTATCGCCAACTGACACTCACTGTTATCGCTGACTGACACTCACTATTATCGCCAACTGACACTCACTGTTATCGCTAACTGACACTGATACCTACATGTTACATTTGCTAATTTTCTTACTGCTATCCAAACCATAGTCAACCTTAGTGAAATTAGATTCAATTTTAACATTAGAAAGACACTCACACAGTCACGTAGGTCCTTGGCATCCTATGCTTACTCGGATGCTTCATGTCGTTACCGCCGTGCACAATCACCGTGACCTCCTCTTTGCCTTCGTCAGACACCAGCCGCCAGCCGCCCTGAAGCGGATCAACTGACCGCTGCTCCAAGTTGGGATCCTCTCGAAGCCTCTGCGGCGGAGCGTGGTCACCTCTGGGTGTCTTGCGTTCCGGCGGCTGCTTCTGAGCCGGCTGAGGCGGCGGCTTCAACTGTTCCGGCGGCTTCTTGCGAACGGGCGGCCGCGGCTGCGGCTCAGGGGGACCATCTTCGTCCACTTCGATTGGCCAGGCTTCGCTTAGTTGGCAGGTGAAATTAAGCGAGCCGCAGTGCATGTGGAGATGATCCTGAATTGGATTGTTGGGTGTGGGAGATGCGACCTTTTAGCAACTAACTTGTAGCTCGCATTGCCAATGTACTTAGCATGCTGTCTGGAGTAAGCGAACGAATTTTTCTGCGCTGTGCGTTTTCTTGGTTGTCAAAATGCTACTTGCTCCTCATCATAACAAGTTAACAGCCTATGCTTCTTTAATCGCCTACTGGCAACTGATTTTTCGCACCCAAAGCAACCATTTTTTAACCCCTATAGCACTAATAATAAAAATAATAATTGATTACACCTGCCCTAATGGGCAGATGTGCAACCGACAGCTCAGCCGCAGCTATTGCGCGGCGCATCTGAAGGCTGCGTACGGCTGTTCAGTCCACGGACTGGGGGGGGGGGTCGCCAAACACACCCTCAATTACCCCAGCTAATGCTGAGTACTCATTTTAGGGTCGCTTTCATAAGACAGAAATTTCATAACGCCAAAAGACACCTGCCTTCACAAGACCGAAATTTCATAACGCCAAAAGACACCTGCCTTCACAAGACTGAAATTTCATAACGCCAAAAGACACCTGCCTTCACAAGACTGAAATTTCATAACGCCAAAAGACACCTGCCTTCACAAGACTGAAATTTCATAACGCCAAAAGACACCTGCCTTCACAAGACTGAAATTTCATAACGCCAAAAGACACCTGCCTTCACAAGACCGAAATTTCATAACGCCAAAAGACACCTGCCTTCACAAGACTGAAATTTCATAACGCCAAAAGACACCTGCCTTCACAAGACCGAAATTTCATAACGCCAAAAGACACCTGCCTTCACAAGACCGAAATTTCATAACGCCAAAAGACACCTGCCTTCACAAGACCGAAATTTCATAACGCCAAAAGACACCTGCCTTCACAAGACCGAAATTTCCTAAAGCCGAAACTTCATCACACTGAAATTTCAAGTCGTAGAAAACTTAAAATAACAAGGACCATGCAGAATTTTCGGCGTTGTGAAACTTCTGTCTTATGAAGCCTCCCCTCATTTTAAAGCTGTGTGATCCCTGAAACAATTCAGAGTTAAGTGTCTTGCTCAAGGACACAAATTGTTCCGAGTGGATCGAGAATCGAACCTCCGACCTTCAGTCGTGATTCCGACGCTCTAACCATTAGACTACAACCCCCATAGCAACCCCCCTTTTTCAACTTCCATAGCAAGCAGTCAAAGAGGTAAAAAATCCCAAACCTGAGTATTGATCCTCAAAATCGGAGCCTTCATAGTCAACTGATAGACGGGGTCTCCAATCTCTAGATCGAAGTTCATTTCTACGTCTGTTCGCGGATAAATGGCCACTTTGGCTTCGCCAATCCGTCGGAATTGGGCGGTGGTCTCGCTGATGTCGAACGCCTCAATCAGCAGGAATACGTCGTGCTTAATATCGTTCTTATTAAATCCAACTGGCATGTAAAATGAGAATCGAGCGTCTTGCATGTGAAAAACCTCGTCTTGTTGCAACTGGTCGGTCACTTCGGTTCGAGCTTCCGCGCCGAATCGGAAACCTCGAGTTGGCCGTCCGGTTGGGCCGCCGGATCGAACTCGGAGGCCGCTTAGATCCGAGGTGAACGATGATTGCACGGCTAATCTTAGAAAATATCGACCGGCATAGTTGAACGACACGTCGTGCAAGGTGATGTCGAATTCTAGGGCCTTCTTTTCGATGGTTCGCCTGCTGGTTATCTGATCCCGGATAGGGTCAGTAGTTGAAGTGCGCGGCGTTCGAGGAGATGCCATCGCTGTCCGACTTAATTAAACATGAAATCACGGACATGACGAGTATATTGAACCACAAGATAATTCGCTTTTTATGTATTTCTTGAAACTCCTGACAAATAAGTAAACAAGTTGGTTATGTGTAATGGCTTAAAAGTTGTTTCAATATTATAACCGAATTCCAAACCTATCCAAAAACTGCAAAACAATATTTTTAATTTTAAATCAATAATTAAAGAAATAAAAGTGTTCCCATATTCTCTTACGTCAACAATCGGCAAAAATAATTCAGATTGAGACAAAAAATTCTGGTGTTATTTTCCGTTCCCGGTTACCTGCCTCAAATATAACGTTAACGTTATCGTTTTCTATTGCTCTGATACATTCCTATCGAACTGTAAACTTTATCTTATAAATTACTCGTAAATGATAAACGTAGTTTTGATTGAATAGTGATAATAGCACCTAAGGCACATGTGATTTATAGTGATAGCAATAGAAATTTACAGTAGCTATGTCGAATGCGTATCAAAAATAGATAACGGTTAGTAGTATAGAATTAAATGAACAATTTTTCTGAAAGTTGTATATGTGGCAGCATCTTAGTACCATAAATGATTTATTCTTCAAAAACTTTAATATGTAAATAAAACACTTTTCAAATATCAAATAAAAATTAAAAATTGTTTAATCTGGCAGCTATATTTTATAATATATATTTTTTGTTAATCTTGTGCACACTTTCCCCGAAAATTCAAATTTTTTTTGACTGCTGACGACGAAAGCAGCAAGGTATAGTAAGTAGTAGTTCGACGTCGACAGCGTTCTCATTATTAACGAGAGGACCCGCTTCAGCAACAGGGCTAATAAGCTTAAATTACCTATTTTGTTTTATTTCTGAATTTAAAAACTAATTAGGATGGAATCAGCTGTGCCAGATGCAAATCAGACGTTTTCTTTGGACAGTAAGTGACTTAATTTAAATTTTGACAGAGCTGTCAGACTTGTTTCAGTGATAAACTATGACTATGTCATGTTCCAGCCTAGTGTTAATGACACGTTAATTTAGTTTAAATTCTTTGAAATTTTCGCAAGCAGAAAAAGGTTGTAGTCTTGTAGACAGAAATATAAACAATAGCTTTTGTTTTGTTTTGTTTGTTATATTTTGTTTTTACTTTTTGTCAAGGCTATAAAATAAGTGAAGTCATAATGATAAAAAATACTGTTCACAAATAATATAGCTTTAACTTATGTCTTAACCAAATATTAGGCCTATACCTAGTAGCCTAGTATAATATTTTTTTAACTTTTTATCTTTTATCTATTATTAGTGTATTAATTAAAAACAACTCTAATAGTAATACAACCAGAATACTGAATAGCCAAACCATTGCAACAATATTTGCAAAACTCAGTCTTAGGCTTTAAGTGAGTTAAAATTTACAGGAAAACTATAACAATAATTAGCATACTTTACACTATTTTCACATTGGCTAATGTCTAATTTCTTTCTCTTAATTTGATTGTTGGTTTTGCCTTAGTTTAGCTTAGCAAGGCCTCAATTTAGATAGAATTTTTATATAAAATCCTAAATCTATTTTATGCACACTAACTTGCAAACATTTTAGGCAAATTTATTCAATTCTCAATGATTTTTATACCAAGTTTTTTTATGCAAAAATTGCTTGACTTTATTTGAAAATGGTCTATATTAGCAATAAGGATTAGACAATATCATATTTTTGGGACTTGAAATCTAGTACTTTTGAGGCAATTAAAATTCAATAAAGATTTAAGATAAAGCCTCATTTAATTAGCATCTAGTAGGCCTATTTGTATTACTCTATCTATTATGTTAATATTGTCATTTGTTAAATATATACCATGATAATAATAAAAGAAAAAACAATTGTTTTATAATATTAAGCTTGTTAGTAAGTTGATATATCAAATATAAATATGATAACATCATACTTAGCATTAATCATTAAGTCAAATATCTTGACTTTTATTTAAAATTTTAAAAAGAGATCAAGATTTAAAAAGTGCCAAGATCTTGACAATTCAAGATCAAGAATCTTGTCTGCCCCCTAATTAACAATATTATTGTAACTCATTATAGCAAAAAGTTTTTGCATCATAGTAAAGTTATAATAAAAGTTTTCTACTGAACAGTATATTAGTATTGAAAAAAGAATATTAAAATAATTTTAGGTATTCACTTTAACTTTATATGGAAAAACCTATAAAAGTTGCTCAAGAAATTAAAGTGCCAAAAAACTTCTATTTTAAAATTGCCATGCAAAAATTCTATTCTAGATAAGACCATAGAGGAGTGATAAATATGATTTAGTATATTAAAAGTTATTGAGAGTTTCCTGATTAAAGGCAATAATTTAACCTTAACTTAATCTTTAACTTAAAATTAGAAATTGTTATATAACTTGTTATTTAATAGAATCATATTCAGTTTTTTATTTATAGATCAGTGTAATAAATATAAAAATATTTCTAAATAAACCTTATAAAGTATATAATATAATATATAATAAATGAAAAAATCGCGCATTTTGAGCAGTTTTTTGTACTTTTAGGTAGGAAGACTTGAGTCTAGGAAATTTAAAGGTAGCCTAAGACATTCTCCGTAGTAAGTTTAGGGTGGGTGTAAAGTTTGGTGTCATTTGGTTGAGCGGTTTGGGAGTCCATAGCGATCAAAATTGTCCACACACAGACAGACACACAGAGTTTTGATTTTTATAGGTAGAGATGTATTGAATTGATTTTAAAAAGAATTAGTTTAAGTTAACATTAAATAAAATTTAATTTTTAACTTTTTATTGTTAAAATTAGGCCCAACTGTTATCAAAAGGGCAAATACTTTACTAAAATGCAATAGCTTCAAAATTATAATTGTAGGTTTCAGGTACTATATATATACATATCTAATATATAATATATATTAAGATGCTCATAGATGCTCATTGACTATATTATTAAGGCTAAATGCCTTGTCATCTAATTATTACTATGTTTGTTTTTTTGGGTAGGGATTTTTGGGCCACTTGCCCAAAAAATCCTATTTGTGCAGTTTATAAGTTGTAAAGATTCCAGTTTGTGAATTTTCCAAGTTGTGAAGATTCCATCCAAGTTGTTAAGTTTCTAAGATGTAAAGATTCTAGGTTGTGAAGATTGAGTTATAAAGATTCCAAGCTGAGAAGATTCCAAGTTGTGAAGAATCTTCACTTGAAATCTGTGAAGATTTCAAGTTGTGAAGATTTCCAGTTGTAAAGATTTCATCCAAGTTGTGAGGATTCAAAGTTGTGAGGATTCAAAGTTGTGAGGATTCCAATCTGTGAAGATTTCAAGTTGTGAAGATTTCCAGTTGTAAAGATTTCATCCAAGTTGTGAGGATTCAAAGTTGTGAGGATTCCAATTTGTGAAGATTTCAAGTTGTGAAGACTTCATCTACAAGTGTAAAGATTCTAAGTTGTGAAGATTCCAATCCAAGTTATGAAGATTCCAAGTTGTGAATATTCCAATCCAAGTTATGAAGATTTCAAGTTGTGAATATTCCAAGTTATGAAGATTCCAAGTTGTGAATATTCCAAGTTATGAAGATTCCAAGTTGTGAATATTCCAAGTTATGAAGATTCCAAGTTTTGAAGATTCCAATCCAAGTTATGAAGATTCCAAGTTGTGAATATTCCAATCCAAGTTATGAAGATTTCAAGTTGTGAATATTCCAAGTTATGAAGATTCCAAGTTGTGAATATTCCAATCCAAGTTATGAAGATTTCAAGTTGTGAATATTCCAAGTTATGAAGATTCCAAGTTGTGGAGATTCCAATCCAAGTTATGAAGATTCCAAGTTGTGGAGATTCCAATCCAAGTTGTAAAGATTCCAATCCAAGTTATGAAGATTACAAGTTGTGGAGATTCCAATCCAAGTTATGAAGATTCCAAGTTGTAAAGATTCCAATCCAAGTTATGAAGATTCCAAGTTGTGAATATTCCAAGTTATGAAGATTCCAAGTTGTAAAGATTCCAATCCAAGTTATAAAGATTCCAAGTTGTGAATATTCCAAGTTATGAAGATTCCAAGTTGTGAAGATTCCAATCCAAGTTATGAAGATTCCAAGTTGTGAAGATTCCAATCCAAGTTATGAAGATTCCAAGTTGTGAAGATTCCAATCCAAGTTATGAAGATTCCAAGTTGTGGATATTCCAAGTTATGAAGATTCCAAGTTGTAAAGATTCCAATCCAAGTATGAAGATTTCAAGTTGTGAATATTCCAAGTTATGAAGATTCCAAGTTATGAATATTCCAAGTTAAGAAGATTCCAAGCTGTGAATATTCCAATCCAAGTTATGAAGATTCCAAGTTGTGAAGATTCCAATCCAAGTTATGAAGATTCCAAGTTGTAAAGATTCCAATCCAAGTTATGAAGATTCCAAGTTGTGGAGATTCCAATCCAAGTTATGAAGATTCCAAGTTGTAAAGATTCCAATCCAAGTTATGAAGATTCCAAGTTGTGGAGATTCCAATCCAAGTTATGAAGATTCCAAGTTGTAAAGATTCCAATCCAAGTTAAGAAGATTCCAAGTTGTGAAGATTCCAATCCAAGTTATAAAGATTCCAATCCAAGTTATGAAGATTCCAAGTTGTGGAGATTCCAATCCAAGTTATGAAGATTCCAAGTTATGAAGATTCCAAGTTGTAAAGATTCCAATCCAAGTTATGAAGATTCCAAGTTGTAAAGATTCCAATCCAAGTTATGAAGATTCCAAGTTGTGAATATTCCAAGTTATGAAGATTCCAAGTTGTAAAGATTCCAATCCAAGTTATGAAGATTCCAAGTTGTGAATATTCCAATCCAAGTTATGAAGATTCCAAGTTGTGAAGATTCCAATCCAAGTTATGAAGATTCCAAGTTGTGAAGATTCCAATCCAAGTTATGAAGATTCCAAGTTGTAAAGATTCGAATCCAAGTTAAGAAGATTCCAAGTTGTGAAGATTCCAATCCAAGTTATAAAGATTCCAATCCAAGTTATGAAGATTCCAAGTTGTGGAGATTCCAATCCAAGTTGTAAAGATTCCAATCCAAGTTATGAAGATTCCAAGTTGTGGAGATTCCAATCCAAGTTATGAAGATTCCAAGTTGTAAAGATTCCAATCCAAGTTGTAAAGATTCCAATCCAAGTTGTAAAGATTCCAATCCAAGTTATGAAGATTTCAAGTTGTGGATATTCCAAGTTATGAAGATTCCAAGTTGTAAAGATTCCAATCCAAGTTATGAAGATTCCAAGTTGTGAATATTCCAAGTTATGAAGATTCCAAGTTGTAAAGATTCCAATCCAAGTTATGAAGACTCCAAGTTGTGAATATTCCAAGTTATGAAGATTCCAAGTTGTGAAGATTCCAATCCAAGTTATGAAGATTCCAAGTTGTGAAGATTCCAATCCAAGTTATGAAGATTCCAAGTTGTGGAGATTCCAATCCAAGTTATGAAGATTCCAAGTTGTAAAGATTCCAATCCAAGTTGTAAAGATTCCAATCCAAGATATGAAGATTCCAAGTTGTGGAGATTCCAATCCAAGTTATGAAGATTCCAAGTTGTAAAGATTCCAATCCAAGTTGTAAAGATTCCAATCCAAGATATGAAGATTCCAAGTTGTGGAGATTCCAATCCAAGTTATGAAGATTCCAAGTTGTAAAGATTCCAATCCAAGTTTTGAAGATTCCAGGTTGAGAAGTTTCCAAGTTAAGAAGATTCCAGGTTAGGAAGATTCCAAGTTGTGAGGATTCCGAGTTGTGAGGATTCCAGGTTGCGATGATTCCAAGTTGTGAAGGCTTCAAGTTTTGAAGATTCCAAGTTGTAAAGATTTTAGGTGATAAAGATTCCAGGATGTTGAAGATTCCATTTCCAGGTTGTGAAGTTTTGAAAGTTGTAACTTATGGGTTGTCAAGAAAGGAGACCACATATAGAAAGCCCCCCTATTATACGCACAAAATCCACCCACCTCCCCTCTGCCCTCAAGTCCTGGCCACAGTTCGCGATGCCCAGCAACAGCACGGTCTACGACACGGCGACTACCAGCGCTACCGTCAATACTGCAGTCGCCGTCTTGCTCGCCTACGAAAATCATTGAAACTGCCAGCCGGGGATCGGCGTAAAGTCCACCGGAAACCGCTGACCCCGGAAGCTATCAAGTTCGATCGGTGCCTACAAATTCCTCTATTCGAAGCTGAACGACTGTGGGCCTACGCTATGCAATTGAAATCCGAGGCTAACACTGATCAGAGGAAAAAGTTTAGCCAATTCTCAAAGTTAAAGAAGGCCGCCCAGCATGCCAATTTGTTGGAGACGCTGTGCGCCGCTAAAGCTGATGCCAAGACTAAATTGGAGGCTCAGGTAGGCTATTCTGCGTATAATGTGTGGGATTTGAAGGAATATTGGATTTTAGGGATTTAAAATAAATTGGGATTTAATGGAATATGGGATCAAAAAGGATTTTAAATGAATAGGATTTAATTAAATAGAGGATCAAAGGCATTTTAAAGTAAATGGGATTTAATGGAATATGAGATCAAAGGGATTTTAAAATGAATGAGATCTAAGGGATTTTAAAGTGAATGGGATTTAATAGGATATGGGATCAAAGGGATTTTTAAAATGAATGAGATCTAAGGGATTTTAAAGTGAATGGGATTTAATGGAATATGGGATCTAAGGGATTTTAAAGTGAATGGGATTTAATGGAATATGGGATCTAAGGGATTTTAAATGAATAGGATTTAATTAAATAGAGGATCAAAGGCATTTTAAAGTAAATGGATTTAATGGAATATGGGATCAAAGGCATTTTAAAGTAAATGGGATTTAATGGAATATGGGATCAAAAAGGATTTTAAATGAATAGGATTTAATTAAATAGAGGATCAAAGGCATTTTAAAGTAAATGGGATTTAATGGAATATGGGATCAAAGGGATTTTAAAATGAATGGGATTTAATAGAATATGGGATCAAAGGGATTTTAAATGAATAGGATTTAATTAAATAGAGGATCAAAGGCATTTTAAAGTAAATGGGATTTAATGGAATATGAGATCAAAGGGATTTTAAAGTGAATGGGATTTAATGGAATATGGGATCAAAGGGATTTTTAAAATGAATGAGATCTAAGGGATTTTAAAGTGAATGGGATTTAATAGAATATGGGATCAAAGGGATTTTTAAAATGAATGAGATCTAAGGGATTTTAAAGTGAATGGGATTTAATGGAATATGGGATCTAAGGGATTTTAAAGTGAATGGGATTTAATGGAATATGGGATCTAAGGGATTTTAAATGAATAGGATTTAATTAAATAGAGGATCAAAGGCATTTTAAAGTAAATGGATTTAATGGAATATGGGATCAAAGGGATTTTAAAATGAACGGGATTTAATGGAATATGAGATCAAAGGGATTTTAAAATGAACGGGATTTAATGGAATATGAGATCAAAGGGATTTTAAAATGAACGGGATTTAATGGAATATGGGATCAAACTTAGGGATTTTAAAATGAATGGGATTTAATGAAATATGGGATCAAAGGGATTTTAAAATGAATGGGATTTAATGGAATATGGGATCAAAGAGATGTTTAAAATGAACTATCATAAATTAATCCACACGGATAATCTCACACATACAGGCCTATCTAGCCGCTATGCAAGGCACCCTGTTATTCGAGCTAGAGAAATGGCCGGAGGCCGGTGCTCATCTGCAAGGCGCAGTTGACCTGTACACCAGCCTGGCCGGCGCAGCGCATCAACTGCCAGAAGACGCGGCGGTGTACACGGCTAAAGCTGACGAGCTGCGTCCCCAATTGCGCTATTGCGCCTACAATATTGGCGACGCGACGGCTGTTGAAGATCTGCGAGCGATGCGACTGCGCCAGATTGGCGGCGACGACGGTGCTAGCGACGAGATTGACAGCTTGCTGGCGCAGACGCGATCAGATAGTCGGGCTGTGTGCGAAGTTGTGTGGCAGGGTGAAACTGTGCTGGTGAGGCCGCCAAAGCTGCGAGCTCTGGTGGCTGCTTTGGAGGAGCTGCGATTGGAGGCTGATAAAGCTGAGACTGATGAGGCTCAGATTAGCATTCAGGTTGGCTTGTAGCGGCTTTTATATGACCTTTGGGATCTTTTATGGAACCTTTGGGATCTTTTATGGGATATTTGGGATCTTTTATGGGATATTTGGGACCTTTTATGGGACATTTAGGACCTTTTATGGGATATTTGGGATCTTTTATGGGACCTTTGGGATCTTTTATTTGACCTTTCGGATCTTTTATGGGATATTTAGGATCCTTTATGGGACCTTTTGGATCTTGTATATGGCATTTGGGATCTTTTATAGACCTTTATCTTTTATTATCTTTTATCTTTTATTTGACCTTTAGGATCTTTTATTGGATATTTAGGATATTGTGTATGACCTTTAAGATGTTTTATATGACCTTTAGGGTGTTTTATATGACCTTTGGGATCTTGTATGGGACCTTTGGAATCTTTTATAGAATATTTGAGATCTTTTATGGGATATTTAGGACCTTTTATGCGGTATTTGGGATCTTTTATGGAACCTTTATGATCTTTTATAGGATTTTTATGATCTTATATAGAAATTTTAGGGTCTTTTACGGGGTCTTTGATCTATTTGGGATCTTTTGAAGGACCTTTGGGTTCATTTAAAAAACTTTTGGGTCTTTCAAGTACTTATATCCCGGACCTTCAGTAGTGTGGACCTTTAAGATCTTTCATTTTTCGGGTTTTCCAAAACTCGCAATTATTCATGTGCTTTTGGATTACAATTTAGCGCACTAAAATAATGACCGCGTTTATTAATTATTACTCATGATTCCAGGAAAGCCTGATCAAACGCGCCGGCGAAGGCGTACGCGAAGCCCAGTCGGAGCCCCGGCTGCAAGCCTGGGTGGCGCACACGAAACTGCGCGCAACAATTAGACGCAATCTGCTGCTGGCTGCCGGCAGCGGCAGGAAGCCCACAGAGTTGGCCAGGCTGTACGAGGCGGTGACGCAGACGCTGGCAGATCTGCAGCAGCTGTGCCAGGTGAGTTCAAAGTACGATTAGTTTTTTGTAGACTTGTGTCTTTCATTTTATCTGGCCCTCATAACTATTAAAGATATCGCTGCGTCTCTATGCTCGACAGATAAAATATTCTTTTACTACACCCTCCCAGATCCTCAGTTGCTGGGCCAGCCTCCCAGATCCTCAGTTGCTGGGCCAGCCTCCCAGATCCTCAGTTGCTGGGCCAGCCTCCCAGATCCTCAGTTGCTGGGCCAGCCTCCCAGATCCTCAGTTGCTGGGCCAGCCTCCCAGATCCTCAATTGCCGGGCCAGCCTCCCAGATTCTCAGTTGCTGGGCCAGCCTCCCAGATTCTCAGTTGCTGGGCCAGCCTCCCAGATCCTCATCCTCTCTCCTAAATCCGCAGGCGGGAGACAGAGCTACCCAGGCTGAGCTGGCGGCCCAGCTGGCGCTCTACCGGGCTCACAAATGCCACCAGCTGTCGCGGGCTCATTTTGCGGCCAAACGACTGCCGGAATGCCTGGCCCTGCTGCAGCGCTGCCTTCGCTACTGCAAGCAGGCTCGAGATGCTCGGGGCGCTCTCACAGCCGAAGAGCAGGAAGCTGCCGAAGAATTGGCTCGCAAAGCCGAAGGCGATCAGTACTCGTGTCGGGCTGCCGCTCTGCTATCTACTGAGGATGCCAACGTCGGCGAAACCGACGGTCAGTTTGACTTCGCCGAACTGCAGGCCGGGGCCTCGTCTAAATCGACATCATCGTCGAAGCGTCAAACTGCAGTGCCTCAGCTGATCACTTTGCCGCCGGAGTTTGTGCCCACGCCGGCTAAGCCGATATTCTTCGATTTGGCTTTGAACCATGTGCAGTGTCCGGACTTGACTGACAAGCTGCCCAGAGAGGCTAAAGGCGGTAAGGCGGCTGCGGCTTCAACGGCAGCGGCGACTGCGACGCCAGCGGCTCAAAGCGGCGGCGGCGGTGGCATCTCTGGCTTTGTCAAAGGCTGGCTGTCCTGGGGTGGCAAGAAGTAGTTAAAGAGAAGTGGTATTGCACCTTTTATTTACCCCTAACTTTAAGCGTAGGATTTGGATTCCGTCCCGGCTGGGAATTCAAAGGCGGAGTTCGGTGGGTGTTTGTTCAGCCTCATTTTGACTTGGCGGGGGGGAGTAATAAACAGGCGGAGGTGGGTGTTGGTTCAGCCTCATTTTGGCTTGGCGGGGGGGAGTAATAAACAGGCGGAGGTGGGTGTTGGTTCAGCCTCATTTTGGCTTGGCGGGGGGGAGTAATAAACAGGCGGAGGTGGGTGTTGGTTCAGCTTCATTTTGACTTGGCGGAGCGGAGTAATAAACAGGCGGAGGTGGGTGTTGGTTCAGCCTCATTTTGGCTTGGCGGGGGGGGGCGGAGCAGAGTAATAAACAGGCGGAGGTGGGTGTTGGTTCAGCCTCATTTTGGCTTGGCGGGGGGGAGTAATAAACAGGCGGAGGTGGGTGTTGGTTCAGCCTCATTTTGGCTTGGCGGGGGGGGCGGAGCAGAGTAATAAACAGGCGGAGGTGGGTGTTGGTTCAGCCTCATTTTGGCTTGGCGGAGGGGCGGAGCAGAGTAATAAACAGGCGGAGGTGGGTGTTGGTTCAGCCTCAGTTTGGCTTGGCGGGGGGGGCGGAGCGGAGTAATAAACAGGCGGAGGTGGGTGTTGGTTCAGCCTCATTTTGGCTTGGCGGAGGGGCGGAGCAGAGTAATAAACAGGCGGAGGTGGGTGTTGGTTCAGCCTCATTTTGGCTTGGCGGGGGGGGCGGAGCGGAGTAATAAACAGGCGGAGTGGGGTGGGTTGTTCTTTCTGCTCTATTTTAAGCTTGTCGGAGTTGGATGGGTGCTTATCTAGGCTGTCTGAACTGCTAAAGGAGCAATGTGTAAATTGATTCCTTAATACAATGTTCATCCATCTTTGTTTGAAAACGGAGGTAAAAAAGGTGCAGTTGAATTCTGAGATTTAAACAAATTGGAATAGACTTAGTTAACTGTTTTTGTTCTAGACTGACTGATTTCCGTTGTGTCGTTTGTTATTGTTGTGAACTGGTCTTGCTGATTGTTGTGTTGTTTAGTCTCAACTCTCAATATCTATTTGCTATATAATCTACCCCTTAGACGTTTAGTCGGCGTCATTATTATTATTATTACGTTACTCAAAGTAATAAATAATTAATCTTATTAAAAAACTTGGACAGGTTAAAATCGCATTGTTCATTCGCCTATTACTGTTCGTTTCTCTTCCGTGTGTTTTAAAATTATAATTAACCATAAAAATGTTATTCCTAATAAGAGATGTTTTTTGGTGCCTGGGAAACTTAAATATATAATATACAAGTTACTGTTTATGATTTTTTCTTTCTGGAACGGATTGTGGCTTACGAGTTTATTATTTTTTTCATATGATTAGCAGCAGCCAGTAGGGTAGAAGTTAGAATACTTAAGTGTATAAACTAATGTATATAACTTAAACAACACTATATTGTTAAATTTCTGTTAGACAGATAAAAAAGAAGCCCGCCAAATGAGCATTGATCAGCAATTTCAACAGACGTCTCGATTAATCCGAGAAATTGAAGCCGCCCTACAACGAGTCGAACAAAGTCCACAGGACGCCGCCCCAACCGCCGAACGCGAGGCCCAATGCTTAATAGATCGATTCTGTTCCGAATGCGACAGGCTCGATATTCTTGTTGGCAAACAGCCGGCAGTGCGTAGGCAGCAGGCTAAATTGCGTGCCGATCAATTTCGTTACGATTGTCAGCATTTGCAGGCTAGTCTGAGACAACTGCAGCATAGGCGGTGAGCGGAGCGGAGTGGGTGTTGGTTCTGTCTGAGTCTGGCTTGGTGGGGTAATAAACATGCGGAGTGGGTGGGTGTTGGTTCTGTCTGAGTTTGGCTTGGTGGGGTAATAAACAGGCGGAGTGGGTGGGTGTTGGTTCTGTCTCAGTTTGGCTTGGCGGGGTAATAAACATGCGAAGTGGGGGCGGAGTGGGTGGGTGTTGGTTCTGTCTGAGTTTGGCTTGGCGGGGTAATAAACATGCAGAGTGGGTGGGTGTTGGTTCTGTCTGAGTTTGGTTTGGTGGGGTAATAAACAGGCGGAGTGGGTGGGTGTTGGTTCTGTCTGAGTTTGGCTTGGTGGGGTAATAAACAGGCGGAGTGGGTGGGTGTTGGTTCTGTCTGAGTTTGGCTTGGTGGGGTAATAAACATGCGAAGTGGGGGCGGAGTGGGTGGGTGTTGGTTCTGTCTGAGTTTGGCTTGGTGGGGTAATAAACATGCGAAGTGGGGGCGGAGTGGGTGGGTGTTGGTTCTGTCTGAGTTTGGCTTGGTGGGGTAATAAACAGGCGGAGTGGGTGGGTGTTGGTTCTGTCTGAGTTTGGCTTGGCGGGGTAATAAACAGGCGGAGTGGGTGGGTATTGGTTCTGTCTGAGTTTGGCTTGGTGGGGTAATAAACATGCGGAGTGGGTGGGTGTTGGTTCTGTCTGTTGTACTTGGCGGTCAATAAAACAGTTAAAATGGGGTGGGTGATTAGATTAATAATTCAATCCCACGCCTTATCTACCCGAAATTTCAGCGTCGCCCGCGAGAACGAGGAGCGCGAACGCGAGGCTCTATTGCGTACTTCATTTACGCCAAACGACTCTACTTCGGTGCTAATCGATCGCTCACTGGCTCACAATGACAGCTTAAATACCGCTAATAAACGAGTAGACGATATGCTAGCGCAGGGCCGGTCAGTGCTAGACAATTTGGGCGATCAGCGGGCAATGCTGAAACGAGCGCATCGCGGCATGCTGGGCGTGCTTAACACCCTGGGCTTGTCGGGCACTCTGATGCGACTAATTGAACGCCGAGGGTCGCAGGACAAAGCTCTATTCTTTGTTGGCTGTTTTGTCACCCTGTTGATTATGTTTTTAGTGTGGCGGCACTATAGCTAAATAGCTGCACTTTATTACATACTACTATGAGTAGAGTTGGTAAGATTGAGTTTTGAATGATGCAAAGAATTCTAACCCTATTTTATGATTAACTTATTGCATTCTCTCAGTATGCGGCTACGGTGAAGTAATTATTTAATAAATACTTTCTGTCACTAGAGCAGGTAATTATTGATTTTATTACAAGTACTATTAGTATTCATAATATGCTGCTGTTGGAGTTGGGCCGTACTGATTAAAATTAGTTTTAATAAATATTCGTTTTCTTCTGAACGTGTCTGTCTGACTGTTGATTTGATTAGCAATTGTCACTCATTACGGTGCGAAAATGTATCATTCCTTGTTCGCTTTTCTCATTGAATAATAAACACAATATTCTAATAATCGATTCGGTCCGCACGAGAATCGCCCCTGAACCACCCTAAGAATCGCCCCTAAACCACCTAAGAGTCGTCCCTGAACCACGCTGAGTCGCCTCTGAACCACGCTGAGTCGCCCCTGAACCACGCTGAGTCGCCCCTGAACCACCCTAAGAGGCGCCTCTGAACCACCCTAAGAGGCGCCTCTGAACCACCCTAAGAGTCGCCTCTGAACCACCCTAAGAATCGCCCCTGAACCACCCTAAGAATCGCCCCTGAACAACCCTAAGAATCGCCCCTGAACCACCCTAAGAATGGCCCCTGAACCACCCTAAGAATGGCCCCTGAACCACCCTAAGAATTGCCCCTGAACCACGCTGAGTCGCCCCTGAACCACCCTAAGAATGGCCCCTGAACCACCCTAAGAATCGCCCCTGAACCACCCTAAGAATGGCCCCTGAACCACCCCAAGAATCGCCCCTGAACCACCCCAAGAATCGCCCCTGAACCACCCTAAGAGTCGCCCCTGAACCACCCTAAGAATCGCCCCTGAACCACCCTAAGAATCGCCCCTGAACCACCCTAAGAATCGCCCTGAACCACCCTAAGAATCGCCCCTGAACCACCCTAAAAATCGCCCCTGAACCACCCTAAGAATCGCCCTAAACCACCCTAAGAATGGCCCCTGAACCACTTTAAGAATGGCCCCTGAACCACCCTAAGAGGCGCCTCTGAACCACCCTAAGAGTCGCCTCTGAACCACCCTAAGAATCGCCCCTGAACCACCCTAAGAATCGCCCCTGAACAACCCTAAGAATCGCCCCTGAACCACCCTAAGAATGGCCCCTGAACCACCCTAAGAATGGCCCCTGAACCACCCTAAGAATTGCCCCTGAACCACCCTAAGAATCGCCCTGAACCACCCTAAGAATCGCCCCTGAACCACCCTAAGAATCGCCCCTGAACCACCCTAAAAATCGCCCCTGAACCACCCTAAGAATCGCCCTGAACCACCCTAAGAATCGCCCCTGAACCACCCTAAGAATGGCCCCTGAACCACCCTAAAAATCGCCCCTGAACCACCCTAAAAATCGCCCCTGAACCACCCTAAGAGTCCCCCCTGAACCACCCTAAGAATCGCCCCTGAACCACCCTAAAAATCGCCCCTGAACCACCCCAAGAATCGCCCCTGAACCACCCCAAGAATCGCCCCTGAACCACCCTAAGAATCGCCCTGAACCACCCTAAAAATCGCCCCTGAACCACCCTAAGAATCGCCCTGAACCACCCTAAGAATCGCCCCTGAACCACCCTAAAAATCGCCCCTGAAATACCCTAAAAATCGCCCCTGAACCACCCTAAGAGTCGCCCCTGAACCACTTAAGAGTCGCCCCTGAACCACCCTAAGAGTCGCCCCTGAACCACCTAAGAGTCGCCCCTGAACCACGCGAATCGCTTCTGAACCGCGCGAAGAGTCGCCCCTGTACCACCTTAAGAACCCAACCGAATCACAGTTAACAGCCAATAACAGTTACCCAAAGCCTAGTCAGAAAGGATTTTTATCGTGCTACGTCAATTGTAAAATCAATTTAATTCTTCCTGGCTCGCGAGCCAAACTAAAATTAGTAATAATAATAAAACTCAAAATTTCATGCTATAGAGTTTCTCAATCTAAGTAAGATGAAGATGAATGATTTGTTGTCTTAAATTAACAAATGACTTCAACTCAGCTGTTTCTTATTCTTTTTAGTTGTAGATTTTGATAATGTAAAATGGGATCGAATTTTATTGCTTTAATTAGAGACGTTTACCATATCTACACTGATTGAGGCAATGACAAAACACTAATAGTATATGTACTGGTAGGTATGAATTTTCCGGATAAGATTTAAAAGAATATACAGCAATTCAAATTGTACAGAGATTGACGCATAGCGAATGATCGTTGATAATCGGGTTATTGTAGTCATTAACATTTTTAAAACATATTGACGCGACACGATTTCAGTGTGCTACTACTACTACTACTTATTAATATCGATTAGGTGTACGAAAATGACGCAACATTCGTCGGAAATATTTTTATTCAAGCCAAGGTCGGTTGGGTCTTACAGTTCTAGCTACTGATTAATAACAGCGTATAGTTGAAAAAAGTGATAAAAGTTCTTGAATTAATCAATCATGATGCAGTGCACGATCAAAACAAACAAAAAACAATCGCAAAAATATGCCAAATGTCACCCATGAGAAAATGCCAAAATTTTCACAATGCCTGTGATTTCGAAGAAATGATTTGTCAATTTTTTCTAAACCGATACTACCTCACTTAGGTCGATTATAGTAAGTAGTATATACGCATAAAAGATGATGTTCAGTTTCAAAACAGTATTGTCTTCTTAGTTCCCTCGTCTACTTAAACGTCTTTGATGGCGTCCTTGACATCGTCTACCTCGTTGTCCAGATACTCCATCTGGTACAGCAGCACCTCGCACTGGCCATAGACGTTGCACTGCGTCAACAACAGCTGGTGTCGGTCCTTGTCGAAGGCGGCCGACATTGGAAAGTTCAGCCCGTCGCGAGCTGACAGCACCAGCTGCAGATGCTTGCCAAGGCTGGTGAACAGCGACACCGAGTGGGTGTCAGCGTTCACCACTAGCAGGTTGCCGCGGTGGTCCACGGCCAGGCCGCGGGGACATTTGAAGCCGCGGATTCGGCCGGATATTCGGCCGCGCGGATCGAAGATCTGTTGCGGTAGAAGGGAGTCTGCTGTGGCTGTCTGCCCTCTGTGTCTGTCTCTGTTGTGTCTACCTGTCTGACAGTCTGCTGTGTCTGTCTCTGTTGTGTCTCCCTGCCTGTCTGACAGTCTGCTGTGTCTGTCTCTGTTGTGTCTCCCTGCCTGTCTGTCTGACAGTCTGCTGTGTCTGTCTCTGTTGTGTCTCCCTGTCTGACAGTCTGCTGTGTCTGTCTATGTTGTGTCTCCCTGCCTGTCTGTCTGACAGTCTGCTGTGTCTGTCTCTGTTGTGTCTCCCTGCCTGTCTGTCTGACAGTCTGCTGTGTCTGTCTATGTTGTGTCTCCCTGCCTGTCTGTCTGACAGTCTGCTGTGTCTGTCTATGTTGTGTCTCCCTGCCTGTCTGTCTGACAGTCTGCTGTGTCTGTCTCTGTTGTGTCTCCCTGCCTGTCTGTCTGACTGTCTGCTGTGTCTGTCTCTGTTGTGTCTGCCTGTCTGTCTGTCTGACTGTCTGCTGTGTCCGCCTGCCTGTCTGCTGTGTCTGCCTATTTGCTGTGTCCGCCTGGCTGTCTGCTGTTTCTGTCTGACAGCCAGTCTGTTGATAAATCGTGCATTCAGTAAGTACACAATCGCATAGAGAATCTACCTTCACAGTGTTATTCAAGCTGTCGGACACCAATATGAAATCGTCATCGTCCAACGATACGAAATGCGGCGACGGAATATAGTCATCGCCTGCCAGGCGGGTGTGGAATTTGCGCACAATCTCCCCGGTGTCCGGGCTGATGACCACCACGAATGCGTGGTCCAGATCTGACAGCACTATGTGACCGTTGCGTGTCTCGGCGATGCCTGCGGTAAGTTTGAATGACATTGATTCTTCTGGGTGACTTTATTAAATGCCTGGGAATGGAAATTAAGGGGCTGCCCGGCCCAGCAACGAGAATCTGGAAGGCTGCCCCAGAAACTGAGGATCTGAGAGGCTGCTGGTCCAGCAACTGAGGATCTGGGAGGCTGGCCCAGCAACTGACGATCTGGGAGGCTGATGGCCCAGCAACTGGGGATCTGGGAGGCTGGCCCAGCAACTGAGGAACTGGGAGGCTGGCCCAGCAACTGAGGATCTGGGAGGCTGGCCCAGCAACTGAGAATCTGGGAGGCTGGCCCAGCAACTGGGGATCTGGGAGGCTGGTCCAGCAACTGGGGATCTGGGAGGCTGGTCCAGCAACTGGGGATCTGGGAGGCTGGCCCAGCAACTGAGGATCTGGGAGGCTGGCCCAGCAACTGAGGATCTGGGAGGCTGGCCCAGCAACTGAGAATCTGGGAGGCTGGACCAGAAACTGAGGATCTGGGAGGTTGGCCCAGCAACTGAGAATCTGGGAGGCTGGACCAGCAACTGAGGATCTGGGAGGCTGGCCCAGCAACTGAGAATCTGGGAGGCTGGACCAGAAACTGAGGATCTGGGAGGTTGGCCCAGCAACTGAGGATCTGGGAGGCTGGCCCAGCAACTGAGGATCTGGGAAACTGGACCAGAAACTGAGGATCTGGGAGGCTGGCCCAGCAACTGAGGATCTGGGAGGGCGACAGAGGCCAAATTAAAAGTACACCAACTCTCACCCGACGGGCAATGGAAGATGCCATCTCCCAGTCTGCCAACCAGCTCCAGCTGCTCGTTGAACACTTTCACGCAGGCTGCATTCTCATCGCAAACGTAGAATTTGCCGTTTTGACTCTAAAAGTTGATGGAATTGTAGAGTTTACGATGATGAAGTACACAAGAATCTAGTCATTTGATTCTGTTCTCACCTGCAGAATCCGCCTCGGCTTCAAGCAGCCGCTGCCCATAAACTGCATAAACTCGCCAGTCTTCAAGCTCAGCAGCTGCACCCTGCAGTTATTCTTGTCGCAGACGGCCACGCGATCGTTGGACACAAAATTGGCGTGCACTGGCCAGCGGAACTCCAGCGGCCCTTCGCCTCCACGACCCACTCGCCACAGCAGTTTAGTTTGAACTATGCGTCTTTGACCTTCAGCTGATACCGGACTCGAAGTCCCGGTAGCGCCAGCCGCTCCAGACCTATCAGTGGCGGCAGCAGCAGCGGCCTCGGCTACAGCAGCTGTCACAGTCTCCTCAGAATCTAGTGCACCATCTTTACTAGCGTCCTTAGCAACGGCGATTGCCCAAGCAACAAAGGAGTCCCGACGAAGCTGCAAAGCTGCATCATCCCACGCAGTCGGATCGGCGGCCTGTTTAACTTCGGCCGAATTTGAAGCAACAGTTCGCCAAGCTTTAGCAAAATTGCCTAGGAAACCGTTGCCATAGCAACTGCGAGCAAATTGTAGGCAACGAAGCCGAAGCCAAGCGGCTTCTAAACGCAGCCTGGCGGCCTCTTGACGACGGACAAGTCGATCAGCTGGGCCGGAGAAAATCGACGATAGACGTCGGACCAGCGAATCGATCGCTTCTGCCTCGTCCGAAATTTCGGTTTCCGTTTCGGTTTCAGCGGCGGCCATTGAAGCTTGGGCTCGAATTTCTTGGCGCAGATTGCGCGACTCCTGACGCAGATTGGACAGCTCCTGGCCGGCCGACTGAAGATGGGCCTGCAGTCTGTTTGCGTTGTGAATGGCTTTGAAAATTTCTGCATAAAGAATAATACTGCTGACAGAATGCACCGCATCTATAGGCCTCTGTCAGAGAATATTCCTGTCTATGGATCAAATCTGTTAGAGAGCAAATTTGTAGATCACTTTAATAGAAGATATTTGTCTGTAGATCACCAACCGTCCATAGATCACTGTTAAAGAGCCTATATGCCTATAGATAACTGTTAGAGAGCATGTATGCCTATAGATAACTGTTAGAGAGCATGTATGCCTATAGATAACTGTTAGAGAGCATGTATGCCTATAGAAAACTGTTAGAGAGCCTGATGTCTATAGATCACTGTTAAAGAGCCTGCTAGTGTCTATAGATCACTGTTAGAGAGCCTGCCTGTCTATAGATCCAAGACAAAAGAAAACATGTACCATTTAAAGGTGCAATAAAACCAACCTAGTCTCCAGATCACCGTCGCCAGTAATTCTGCCGCCTTCACCGTCGCTCAGTTCTTCTTCGCAATCCTCCGTCACTTCCTCTTCAATTCCAAGAAACAGGCCGGGATTGTTGACAAATCCTTGACAAACCGACACAAGAGCGGTCAGTTTCCCAGTCTCCGGTAGGCCAACTAAAGACTTAGCCGAGTCCAACGCTACCAGACTAACGTCGCGACATTTCGGACAAGCAACCGGACCAACAACTAGCAGACTACTAATAGTAGGTCGCTTTCTACCAAGTAGATTTCTACAGTAACGCACAGCGCAGGTGTCGCACATGCAGTGTCCGCAGTCCAGCACTCTGGCGCAGTCGATCTCTTCTAGACAAACTGGACAGGTTCGCTCCTCGGCCGCGGCCGAAGCTACTAGATGCTCGCATTGAACTGGATCCATCTCTTGATCTTAGCTAGTTCTCAGATTGTTGACAGTTAACATGCAGTTGTTATAGTTTTTATTATAGATTCTTCTATTTGTAGTTAATGGCTAGAGACTTGTCTCAAGGGTAGCAAGAAATGCACAGAGTGACCAGCTTAGGACTTCTACTCGCAAATAATTTAGATTAGTCTTAGCAACCAACTGAATACCGACAACTAGAGGTGGGGGTGTTTGTTAGCTCTACTGGTTGATACTGGTCAATATAGACTCTACACTTGCTGTGTCCTGTCTGTGTCCTTCTATTTCTGTCTGTCTGTCTGTCTGTGTGTCTATCTGTCTGTTCGTCTGTCTGCCTGTCTGTCTATCTATCTGTCTGTCTGTCTGTCTATCTGTCTGTGTTAGTGTCTCAGTGTCTGTCTGTCTGTCTGTGTTAGTGTCTCAGTGTCTGTCTGTCTGTCTGTGTTAGTGTCTCAGTGTCTGTCTGTCTGTCTGTCTGTCTTTCTGTCTGTCTGTGTTAGTGTCTCTCTGTCTGTCTGTCTGTGTTAGTGTCTCAGTGTCTGTCTATCTATCTGTCTGTCTGTCTGTCTGTCTGTCTGTCTGTCTGTCTGTCTGTCTGTCTGTCTGTCTGTCTGTCTGTCTTTCTGTGTTAGTGTCTCAGTGTCTGTCTGTTTGTCTGCCTAGTTTAACACTGTGTTTAAGCAAGATCTCAGCCGAACGCAAAGTGAAACGAATAAAATATGCAAACTAGCTGACAGTATTTGCATTACTAATAGCTAAATTTCACTTACTGTATGGTATTCAATATAACTTCCGGTGAAATGGTGCAAATTTCTCTCCACATAACTATGGGTACTGATCCAGTGGCCTAACGACCTGTGGCTACACCTTAATAATTTGATCAATTAACTAATTAATCCAAGGCCTATAAGTAATAATCATGACAAAATTAAATAATTATACGCAGATGGAAAGTGTTATTTAACAAAGGCCAACAAATAGTTTTATTTGAAATTAAAAAAGCAATGAATGCTTGTTTACTTAAACGATACACCTACTTCCATAGAAGATTATATATACCGGTATATGTAGAAAAAACTTAAGCTGAGAACTTATTAATCAAGCTAAGCAATCAGTCAGTCTGTCAATCAACTAAACTATGGCTTATTTATCTAGCAGCCGCTTTCACTTGCGCCTGCTGAAACTGCTGCTGCAGTCGGCCAAGCGTAGATTGAAGCTCTTCGCGCTTCTTTTCCAAATCTTTAATTTGAGCTTCGTGACGCTTCGCTTCCTCTTTAATGTAGCCGATTCGTTTGCCAACATTTTGCAGCGCTTCCGCGGTGTCCTGTTTAACTAGTACGGGACCTTCGAGCTTGTAGATGACGGCATCGGAACCCAGTAGCTCCATCTCCTCTTGCACCGACTTGTTCTCCTGCATCTGCGATTCCAGCTTCTGTACAGCTTGTACACTTTTGCTTAGTTCAGCGTGCAGAGCTTTCAACTTCTCTACCTCCGCTTGGAAGCGTTTCTCAATGCCTTCAGCCATGGGCATGCATGATTTGTGTTGGACTTGTGTAAACTGTGTGTTAATTGTATCAGTTATGTGTTGGAATTGTGTCAGTTGTGTTGGAATTGTGTTAGTTGTGTGTTGGAATTGTGTCAGTTGTGTATTTGATTTCTGTCAGTTGTTGTATTTTGGAATTGTGTCAGTTGTGTGTTAATTGTGTCAGTTGTGTGTTGGAATTGTGTCAGTTGTGTGTTGGAATTGTGTTAGTTGAGTGTTAATTGTGTCAGTTGTGTGTTGGAATTGTGTCAGTTGTGTATTTAATTTGTGACAGTTGTTGAATTTTGAAATTGTGTCAGTTGTGTATTTGATTTGTGACAGTTGTTGTATTTTGGAATTGTGTCAGTTGTGTGTTAATTGTGTCAGTTGTGTGTTGGAATTGTGTCAGTTGTGTGTTGGAATTGTGTTAGTTGTGTGTTAATTGTGTCAGTTGTGTGTTGGAATTGTGTCAGTTGTGTGTTGGAATTGTGTCAGTTGCGTATTTGATTTCTGTCAGTTGTTGTATTTTGGAATTGTGTCAGTTGTGTATTGGAATTGTGTCAGTTGTGTATTGGATTTGTGACAGTTGTGTATTTGATTTGTGTCAGTTGTTGCATTTTGGAATTGTGTCAGTTGTGTATTTGATTTGTGTCAGTTGTTGTATTTTGGAATTGAGTCAGTTGTGTGCTAATTGTGTCAGTTGTGTGTTGGAATTGTGTTAGTTGTGTGTTGGAATTGTGTCAGTTGTGTGTTGGAATTGTGTCAGTTGCGTATTTGATTTCTGTCAGTTGTTGCATTTTGAAATTGTGTCAGTTGTGTATTGGAATTGTGTCAGTTGTGTATTGGAATTGTGTCAGTTGTGTATTGGATTTGTGACAGTTGTGTATTTGATTTGTGTCAGTTGTTGTATTTTGGAATTGTGTCAGTTGTGTATTTGATTTGTGTCAGTTGTTGTATTTTGGAATTGTGTCAGTTGTGTATTGGGTTTGTGTCAGTTGTGTTGGATTTGTGTCAGTTGTGTGTTGGATTTGTGTCAGTTGTTGTATTTTGGAATTGTGTCAGTTGTGTATTGGAATTGTGTCAGTTGTGTCTAGGATTTGTGTCAGTTGTTGTGTGTTGGAATTGTGTCAGTTGTGTGTTGGAATTGTGTCAGTTGTTGTGTGTTGGAATTGTGTCAGTTGTGTGTTGGAATTGTGTCAGTTGTTGTATTTTGGAATTGTGTCAGTTGTTGTATTTTGGAATTGTGTCAGTTGTGTATTAGGTTTGTGTCAGTTGTGTTGGAATTGTGTCAGTTGCGTGTTGGAATTGTGTCAGTTGTGTGTTGGAATTGTGTCAGTTGTGTGTTGGAATTGTGTCAGTTGCGTATTTGATTTCTGTCAGTTGTTGTATTTTGAAATTGTGTCAGTTGTGTATTGGAATTGTGTCAGTTGTGTGTTGGAATTGTGTCAGTTGTGTATTTGATTTGTGACAGTTGTTGTATTTTGAAATTGTGTCAGTTGTGTATTGGAATTGTGTCAGTTGTGTATTGGATTTGTTACAGTTGTGTATTTGATTTGTGTCAGTTGTTGTATTTTGGAATTGTGTCAGTTGTGTATTTGATTTGTGTCAGTTGTTGTATTTTGGAATTGTGTCAGTTGTGTATTGGGTTTGTGTCAGTTGTGTTGGATTTGTGTCAGTTGTGTGTTGGATTTGTGTCAGTTGTTGTATTTTGGAATTGTGTCAGTTGTGTATTGGATTTGTGTCAGTTGTGTCTAGGATTTGTGTCAGTTGTTGTGTGTTGGAATTGTGTCAGTTGTGTGTTGGAATTGTGTCAGTTGTTGTATTTTGGAATTGTGTCAGTTGTTGTATTTTGGAATTGTGTCAGTTGTTCTATTTTGGAATTGTGTCAGTTGTGTATTAGGTTTGTGTCAGTTGTGTTGGAATTGTGTCAGTTGCGTGTTGGATTTGTGTCAGTTGTGTGTTGGATTTGTGTCAGTTGTTTGTTGGAATTGTGTCACTTTTGTTGTGTCATTGTGATATTAGAGACTATGCCACTAGAATATGTAGACTCTATGCCACTAGAATATTGAGACTCAATGCCACTAGAATATGGAGACTCTATGCCACTAGAATATGGAGACTCAATGCCACTAGAATATGGAGACTCAATGCCACTAGAATATGGAGACTCAATGCCACTAGAATATGGAGACTCAATGCCACTAGAATATGGAGACTCTATGCCACATGCCATTAGAACGAATCCTAGAGCTAATTTTCTATGCAAATTATAGCAAAACGGAGATAATAAAACCATAAAAGCGCTAAAATTCAAACACGATACTCGAGCAGACACGGGACCAAGAGATTTAGTCAACCTGGTAAATCCAGGCCATTTATTTTTGCATTCCGTAATGCTTGCAATTGTAAAGATAATATAGAAATATAATAATAAAAAGAACTCAATAAAAAATAAATAAGCGCATTTTTGACTACTTAAAATAGGAATTACCGGATAATCGACACTATTATTTGTGGGAAGAAAGGCGAGAATAATAATTCAATATTTATTAAATAACAATATTTTTGCAATTTAAAATATGATGCTCGACATGGGACAAAAATTATATTCAGGCACTGATAGCATTTTTATTATTTAATACAAAACGCTGACAAACTTTTGCAGGAATGAAAGTTTTGGCTTTTGCACAAGTTAGATTACGACTATTAATTAGGAAAATGTATTATTTCAAATGACTGGTTTATTGCTAGTACGGCTACTAATTAAAAAAAGACATGATAAATTTGAAGGAAATGCCAAACAATCTTGAAAAAATTCAAACTTTTCATTACTTAATAAATGACAAAGTGGAAGCTAAAAAGTATATTTGTTTTACTATATTGATTTTTTAATAAAACGAAAAAATAAAAATTCTTTTAAACTTGAATTTTTTAAAACTGCAAATGGTATTAGATACAGTTATTAAAATCTTGCTTAGTTACCAACTGATAAATCAACTATAGCTTCATCAGCCTTGAAACATAAAAGTCAAGAAATCGAATATTACTAGTGACGTTTTTTTAAATAGAAAAAAATAGAACTTCACTTTTAATCACTTGTAGACCACAAACTTTTGCGTATATGATAATTTAGCAAGAAGTGGTGCTTACTTATTTAGTGGGCCTAATTAGTGACCATTAAGTGGACTGTAAACAAGCAGAGATTCATAATTCAATCAATATTTTAAAGAAGCTCGTAAACAGAAATGCTGTTATGCATTCTCTTTGATATGCAACCCATTGTGTAACTAGACTTCATCAATAGATTGAATGATTCAAGGCTAAACTTTGTTTGTCACAGCGAGACACTCTATGGTAAAAACCTTGTTGGCGTTCCATGAACCCTTAATGTTACGATCTTAGCGTCTTTTTGACTTAATAAATAGAAAACTGTATATTTGTGCGCAGCCAAGCTACTCATAGTAGCAATCGCAAATTCAACAACGAGACGAAGTAGATTCGCAATCGTTAGACTCCTGATGAGACGCGGTCGAGTCTTCAGACGATTCGCTCAACAACAGACGCTGACAAAGCCAGCGTACGGAGCGATTCAACAGCAACTGCTGATGCAGAGAACCGTGCACCCGGCGCATAGTGATTCGAAATCTGCCAGGCAGAGACACGCCAGCAATTTGGGCTTTGTGCACCGATAGGGCGGCTAGGGAACAGGCGTCGTGACAGCCGTTGGGACAGTTTGGCCATAGACTATTGCTCACTAGGCTGGTGGTTGAGTCAAAACTCTTACTAGAAGCAGACGCGCCATTTTTAACGGATGAAGAGTCCATGTTGAACTTTTTTATTGATCATAAATTTATTTTTAGAAAATATTTTGTGTATTTGTATTTAATGACAGTTTATTTTCGTAAAACACGTGATTTTCGTGACCCCTCTCAGAACTGACTCCATTGACCCCTCTTAGAACTGACTCCATTGACTCCTCTTAGAACTGACTCCATTGACCCCTCTTAGAACTGACTCCATTGACCCCTCTTACAACTGACTCCATTGACCCCTCTTAGAACTGACTCCATTCACGCCTTTGTAAAACTGGCCCTTTGAACTCTTTCTTAGAACTGACCACCTAATACCTCTTAGAACTGACCCCTTGACCGCCCTCTTAAAACTGACTCCTTGACCTCTGTTTGATGCTACTAGGCCTAAATTTTGATCTGTAATATAAAAAATAAAAAACAAAAACTCATGCGCAAATTTTTAAAATTCATACAGGCAAAATCTTTTTACATCGCATTTTTTATTTATAAATATTGATTACAATCCAATACAATAAATTTGACAGTTAAACTACTACAAGTTAATGTTGTAGTTAGCAGACAACTTTACAATACAATAAGTATTATTGAAAGCATGATTTGCATAATCAAACAAAAGCTGACACATTGGGTTAGCTTAGGGGTCGGCAAAAGGGGGCCCGTAGCCCAGCGGTAGCGCAGCTGCTCTAGTGTGCCAGCGACCCAGGCTCGATTCCAAATGCAGTCACATTAATTTGGGGCTGAATTGGAATCTCGGCTTGGCTCTGCTCGTGCAATTAACGGCCTTGAGAGCCAACCCCCCAAGGCGCAGTGAAGTGTACATGCCTAACGATAAAATAAAGTTAGTGCCGCTGTACACTCCTGTGTGAGTGTGTGCCTGCGTACGTATCCGCGCGCTTGTATGCCTGCTCAGGGGAGTCGGCGGAATGGGCAGTAATGCCTCTCCCAGTTGTGCCTAAGTCGCTTAAAGTGCGCCAGGGTGCACACAACCCCCCTGCCTCTAAAAAAATAGGCAAACTTTTTTACCTCGAGGGCCAGGGGAGAGGGGGGGAGATGAAATTGAGAAGAGAGGTGAGAAGAGACAAACCTTGAACAGACCGGATTGCTATTATGAAGTTTCAAAGGACCCCCGAGTGCCGGATAAAGACTTTGCCGACCCCTGGGTTAAATGATCAATTAAAAAGCAAATATCGTATGATGCATAAAATCAAGATTTACAAGCCATGGTTATACTCAAAGACAAAAGAAATGTGCAGACACCCAACTATCAACACATCGTCATTAAAATAGGGTAATTGTTTACATTAGTCAGATTTCCCTCCCGTCAAGCAGCTCCCTCAGTTGACGCTGGCGCAGACGCTGACGCAATCGTTGAAGACGCCGACGTCGAGATCTTCCCAATTTGTTGTTGCCACCGACTCTCTTCTTCATGTTCTTCTTCTCCTCCAAAGACGATGGCGAAGATGCTGGGGTCAGTCTGACCGGCTGGTAATTCTCAGTCACCAATACTAGGGAGTTTAAGCGTCGATGCTGAAATTTGCTGTTACCATGGTTACTGTTATCAGTATGATTATTTTTGTCATTAGACAGGCAAATCTTCTTAGTTTCAATTGAGCATTCGCTCTCATAACTGTCCCTGTGAGACTGGCCCTCCTCAACAGGACGCTTCCTACTGACATCTTCATCGGCTAATCCAGCCTCCTTAGTCATGATGTCGCACAGCCGCCGGAGGCAATTATTAACCAGGATACGGTCGAGAAACGGCCTGGCCTCGCGTCGCATTTGCGGACGAAATCGGCCACGGATTGGTTTGTCAAATTTCTGCAATTTAGTCATGGAGGTTAATAGCAGGTCGCACACGTCGTGACAGCCTAAGTCGCAGGTCTTGTAGGCAAACTTGCTAGCCTTCATCGAGTCTGAAGAGAGACACATCTGAAATATGGAATTAAAAAAACGAGGGGGTGTGCGTTAGAAGCAAAACAGTTTTCGAAATAAAAGTCATCATTATTGGCTTTGTCACGCGGCCCGAATTTTCGACGTAACGAATTTCGAATTAACGATCCAACAGCTTTGCAACCAGTTAGCTGTCTGCAAAAATATGAGCAGCTGTTTCGGGGTGGCGCGGGTAAAATTGAGAAAAAATTTGTAAATAAACAATCTAAAATATCCTAACTAAACTATAACTATCCTAGTTGTCAATCATTCAATAATTATTGAAAAATAATTTTGTTTCCAATATAATAAACACATTTTCAAACCTGTCGCTTCGTTCAATAAATAACACGACGAGCAACAGACACAGGTGAGGTAGAGGCGGTTTCTCTACAAAATAGAAACAAATAAATAATAACAATTTTGTGGTAGTAGATTAACAAAAAAGCATTCTAAGAAATGAAGCCTACAACGATATTTTTTCAAGATGAAAAGGACTAAAGTTGCCTTCGCACCAAGTGGCGCCAGCACCAGCACCAAGGGGCGCCAGCACCAAGGGGCGCCAGCACCAAGGGGCGCCAGCACCAAGGGGCGCCAGCACCAAGGGGCGCCAGCACCAAGGGGCGCCAGCACCAAGGGGCACTAGCACCAAGGGGCGCCAGCACCAAGGGGCGCCAGCACCAAGGGGCGCCAGCACCAAGTGGCGCCAGCATCAAAAGGCGCCAGCACCAAGTGGGGCCAGCACCAAGTGGCGCCAGCACCAAGTGGCGCCAGCATCAAGTGGCGCCAGCACCAAGAGGCGCCAGCACCAAGTGGCGCCAGCACTAAGGGGCGCCAGCACCAAGGGGCGCCAGCATCAACGTCCAGGCTTCATTAAAAAGAATGTTTTGTTGTTTTTTTGTTCTACTAAACATTTGGTGGAAAATAACCTGACAGTCGATCAACCGTCTCCTCAGAGATGACGCAGCTTAGGCCCGGCTCCAACCGACCGGTTTTGCAGATTGCAACTTTTGACGAGACAAAAGTAACGACAAAGGAAAGGGTGGGTAGGATGATGTCAAATATTATGTCAACCAACTATAGACAACAGCCTAACTATTTCTAAATAAAAACGTTTGCGAAAAATGAAAAAAAACACACTGTAAGAGACGCGAGTCGTCTCCATTGAAAGAAGGCAGCACATCGCTGCTCTTAGATAGCATATTTATTAGGTTGAGTAGGCAGGCATAAGCCACCATGTGTTACTCAAAATAAGACCAAAATGGCAGCTCTTCAAAGGCTACAAAACAATGATTTACAGGAAAACCCACCTGATCGGAGTTTTTGTCTCGTCTAAGACCAGCTGATAACCTACAATTTTAAAAATTCTGAGCAGACCATTTCCAACACACAGAGCACCTGAGATAGGAAATTTTGCGTTATTAATAACTGATGAGGAATGTGAATGTTTACGAACTGAAAATTTCATACGTATTATATTAATTACAAATAAAAACATTCACCCAGATTCATCGCACCTCGTTCCGCCGCAAACGCCGACTGCAATGCAATGAAATGCAAATCAAGTAGAAAAAGTTTGTTATTTTTTACTACATACATACTACTATAAATAGTGAAAAGGCCAGACATTAGAGTTTGTCGTTTCACGACCGAGGAAGCACTCTCTTCGCAGGCCAAATAAATTAGACAACAGTTGAGCCATCAGTTGGCAGTCTCATTCCGACTTTGTTGCTGAAATGATTAATAAAATAAATAAACCTAAAAATAGAATGAGAATTAATAAACTAATAAATACTATGTATAGATTATTAAAATAATTTGGGAGTCATAAAAACTTAAAATCTTTGCAAAACTTAAGACGTCATAATTATCGAAAATTTTAAATTTATTTTATAATGGTGTTAACCCTAATCTATCTATCTGGAACGAGTATCTAACACAGTCTAAAAGAGAAAAATAAATACTAAAATAGTAATTAATATTACTCGTAGTTTAGATTAATTTTGCAAGTGTATTTTTGAATCGAATCACAAAAAACTTGGACGGAGAACAACGAAGTTTTAAAACAGAAATAGTTTAAAATTTATGCTCAAAAGACGCTACTAACGCTGTTAGTAGTATAAAAACAAGTAGTCAACAGTTGCAGAAAATCATTTCTGCATTTGAAAATGATCAATAAAATCGTTCTGCTCCTTAGCCGTAGCCTCCAACGAGCGAAGCTGTTTCTGCAGCCGATCTAAGCTAGCCTGCTTCTCCAGTATCTGAGCCTGCAACTGCTGCACCTGCTCCTGACGCTGGGTGCTCACGCATTTCAATTGGTTCAGCGCGCCAATGCGTATCATTTTCTCTTTTTCAACTTCAGCAGCAGCAACATCCACAGCCTGTAGCAGGTTAGACACCAGGCGTTGAAAGTCTTCAACAGTGATGGTAAACTGGCCACATTTGTCTTTGAGATCGGTTGACTCAGTTGACACTTCTGGTTCGATAATACGAAGTGTGTTTAATTCATCAATATTTAAACCAAGCTTTGCTAGAATATCGTCCATGACTTTTCTTTCGATGTTGTCTTTTAATCTCTTTCTGAAATTGTTTTAATCAGTATAAATTAGGTTCTATTACATAATATGTTTATACGATATATAGCCTTACAATCCAACTGGGGCTATTTCTACAGATTTTAGATCATATTTCTATGCATATATATGTGTATATCAAGTATCTTGAAGTTGTTAAACATTAAATGGCTTACTTTATCAAATTACCATGCACATAGACTATCAAAATATGCTATAGAACATATAGAGAGATTAAATGTTTGAAAATATAAGTTACATTGATATACATTGATAAATAGTTGTTTTACAACTGTTTTATGAAATTTATTCAAAAAGTGCTTTACATATCATGTAAGTCTTTCTTACTTTAAAAATTTTGTTGTCATAAGATCTTTTGTTTTTTATGAATATTAAGTTATTTATTTATTTATTTCTTTTTTAAACCTTTTTATTCTATTTCAAGTTTTTATATTTGCCTTGTGATTGTGACCCATTTATTTTCTTTTATATTTTTTGTTTGGTTAATCAATCTTGCAATATCTTTATTTTGGCTACCCTAATAATATTATCCTATAATATAAACAGGTTTTGGCTAAGCTGGTAATATTGCAAGACTTACTTTTATATAGATAGTCTACTTTTAAATAGAGAAAAAACTAAATATACTTAGGACAAATATTAGTTAAGTATAAAAAGTTATACAGAAAGCATGCAAAAAACTTTTTGGGCAAAATGAACATAGTACATAATGAACAAATAAGATGCATTACAAGATATTAAATTATAAAAAAGAATAGAAATTTTATAACTTTAATTATTGACCATTCATGTAACAACCAAATATCAAGATACAGAGATATCTATAAGATAGATAGTACAATATAATATATAGTGTTAGATCATATTTAAGCCAAGGTCTAAATTATACTAGATTCTCTCTTTTCCTATGCTAGACTGCATCTACATTGCCAGGGGCTAATCTACATTAGAACTATCCACAATAAAAGCCATTAGGCACATAGCCAAGATCTACATCAATGGGGGGACAGAGGCATCAATATCTCTGATGTTAGAGATAGAAGCAAAATATATATAAAAGCAGTAAAAAAAATCAGCTCAAAGGGGGACATGTCCACAGTGTCCTCAATGGCTATGTCCCCGATGGCCATTGGTTGCAATAAGGGTGCTAGATAGATGGCTAATATGGCTAATATGAATAAAGACTAATAGTATAACACTAACAAGGTGTCCCACAATTTTCATTTTTGATTTCTAGGTTTTTTCTAAGTTTTTCTAGAACTTTTCCAGGTTAGATGTTTATAGGTTTTAGCTATTTTAGTTTTATGTAAGAAAGCAAACAAATATAAAATTTCATGTTGTTTTAATATATCATATAAGAAAAAACAATTGTTTAAAAGTTAAATTTTTTAAAACACAAAAAGTAAGCTAATAAGTTAGTACAAAATAAATGAAAAAAGTTGAATAGGTTTTATTTAAAATATTGCTAAAAGTAAGATTTTTTATTTCAAAATTGTTGAAATGAAATTTGTGTCAGAAATTTGTCTAAATATAACTTAACTTGATTAATAATGACACAATCCAGTCTAGATGGTATACATGTATGCAGTAGATACAGAGGGATCTACTAGTAAATACCATTGGTATACAAATTGGCATATAGAAAGGCATATCTCTTAGTATATAGCTTAGTATACAGAGATCACCAAGACAACAAATGGGACCAAAGTTCTAAGTCCTAATCAATATACATAGTTAATGTAGCTAAATTTTGTTTAAAAAGAATAGCTCTCAATTGCTTCTAATAATAACCAGAAAACTAAATTGAAAAAAAATTGTTTAATTTTTCTAAGAAGCTGTTAAATAAAAATATTTTAAATAAACTAGTTCTAAACACTTAATTAAAAAAACTTTTTTTCTATTTTTTTAATATTAAAATTTTATAAACCTTTAAGTTTAATATTGGTCATAGTTACTGAATTATTTTTGGCATACTTTTATTTTTGTATGCAATAAGTCTGTTGGCATACATTGGCATACATGGTCTAGGAAAGCAATTTTCATTCTGGTATACCATACTCAGGAAAGAGGGATGCATACTGACACACTAGAATATTCCAGTATGCACAAAAAAATTGGCATATATTCTAAACTAGGCAGAAACTTGGCATAGGCTACCCTGTACCCAATTTTGGCATTTGGCATCAATGATGTTAGGCCCTGCCCAATTAGTTTTCACTATCCTAACTCTATTCCTAATTTTTGTGTTTTTTTAAGGTTGGGATCCTGGTCCTATGGGAATACAATTTTCCTTGGGATACTGGGATTTTGGGATAGGGATTAGGATCCTGTTCAATAGTTCAACCTTTAATTTATAATTCACTTATTTAAATATCACTTATTCAATTTATCATTACAAATACAAGGATTATCAATTATCATTAACATACATGTTTACCTAGGCCCTGCCGCCCTACTAAACATATATATTTAGGTAGTTGTTATTTGGTGCTATTATATTCAATCTAAATATAATAAATATTGTACTATATTGGGTTTAAATAATTTAGAGTGGGAAACTGAGGGATCACCAAAATGTATTAGTGTTAGGCCTAATATGTCATTGTTAGGGCCTACCTAAAACTGCAAAAGATTATCACTAGAATATCTTGTCATAGAAATTTCTAGGTACTATATAATGTACATTGACATTAAACATTAACATTCATTGTCCTTGTCAATGTCATTTTCAACTAATTGTCATTGTCAAACAATAGGCCTATCCTTGAAAGTTATCACACTTCAAACTGAAAGTAAGTGATGGTAAGCCTATTGATGGAGGATCATGGAATGGAGCCATTCTCAGTTCCCACTCATTTCCATAAGGCTTAGGCCTACCCTAAATGGCTAAAAAACTTTACAGTCTTTATACAAGAACAAATACAAAGTAAATCATAGGCCGCCTAGTCTCGTCTCATTATCTCACAATGGGTTTAATCGTATCATGTTCGTGTATGAAGGAAGAGATATAAATTATGCACTAAATTTCAAAATTTACCAAATTCAAACGATTTGACAACAACATCGTAGACTACCATATCTCGTAACTGCATTTTCAGTCACTTTAACCTTAAAGGCTTAAAACTAACTTAGAGTTAACAATAAACAACGAATGAAAGAATTTTCTCGAAAATACAAAGTTTACGCAATTCGAATTTTACATTCCGTATTATTTATTGCTTTTAAAAAAAAAAACTGTCCAATTTTTAACACGTTTTTTGTTATCTGTTATTTTTTGAAGTAAAACATAATTTAACTTACAAAATATGCATAAAACTATACTGTGTTTGTTATATTCTTTTAAATTTAAAAACATAGCAACGGTTTAATTTCGACAACATGTGCAACATTTCGATTCGTCACTTCCCAGTGTTTCTGCCTACGGAAGGCAGTGAGGAAAATTGCGTTCGGTTCTTCGCAAATGTTGCAACATTATGTCGAAATTATCTGCCTGATACTATATAAGACACACTTTGGATAGCTAATAAGACTACGGTATGCTATAAGACAAGTTTAGGCATTCAAGAAGTTTAAAATTATTATAGTAGGCCCTATTGGCGCATGACCAGGATGGCCACACACTAAGATAGCCACAGCTCTAAATACATAAATATGCCTAGGTTTATATATTTCATTAATTTTTTATTGGTAGCAATTCGTATTAGGTGTAGATATTCAAGTCTTAGTGAGATATAGGTACTATGATGGAATTATGTTACATGATAAAAATTCATTGGTCTTTGCTTTTTAGGTTTCAATTTATTTATAACTAGTCCTAATAATTATAGCAAAATACAAGAATGAATTTTGTCGGATTTTTAGCTGCCAACTAGCTAATCTTAATATCTTAGGGCCTGTGTCTTATGTCTTATGACTAGCCTTAGACCTATAGTAGGTCACCTAGCTACTGTGTTTTTGGCTTTTTGATTATACTTAGATTGGCCTATCAAAGTTCTATTTTTAGTATTTAATTATTAACTATAACCTTACTGAATAGACCTATGTTGATATTGCAAATTATATTAATATTAATAATGCATTACCTTGTCTTGACTATTATCTTAATATCTTTATTTTTTGCATTTCTATGCCTATGGCTTTAGAAAGTCTTTTATTAGTCTAATTCTAGTAGCTAGGCTGTATCCATAGTCAGGATGATGTACATTACACTGGAAATTTCTGGCATATAATAGAAAATTTTACTTTTTTAGCATACAATTGGCGTAAAAAATGAGGCAAAATATATTTGGCGTACTTTTTAGTGTGACGCTGTGGCGTAAATATGCCAAGCAGCCTACGCCAACTCCAACCTTCATGCCAAAGTTAATATTAACAATTGTTGGCATAATACTATAACCTCAGAATCTTATTATAAAATTATAAAAACCATAAAACTTGTAAGATGAAAGTACAAACCAATTCGTGATTTATAAAAATTTAGAATTCCATGCAAACTAATTGAGTAATTTTCTAAAAAAACTTAAACAAAAAATTAATTTTTGTTGGCATTATCTATAAGCCAATTTACTTTAAATGAAAACCGCACATTTGTTAATTTTTTATTGTTAAAGTTGTTCAAAAATGTGTAACACGCAAAAAAGGTCATTTATTGTCTCAAAGCCTAGCAAACCTGGCGTGAGTTCCTAGGACTTTGGCGTACATTTTAGTATGAAGTGGCATAGATTTTTTATGGGACTTTTTATTCCAGCATATACCATGACATTATCTTGACTATGGGGCTGTATACCTAGGCTGTAAGCTTGATTTGTAGGCATACATGCGCAACAGTCGGCCGAGTCGGCCGATCCGGCCGACCGATTTGGCGGCCAACCAAGGAAGTCGCAAAAATGCCCACCCGAAAAAAACGCAAAGTAGTAGTACTAAGTAGCTGACGAGGCATTTTGACTTAATAAGACAGTCATAGTTACTCCTGCCGTTTACCCAAAGTTGCGTTAATTTTGCGTTAGGGTTTTTTTACATGTAAGTCGCATTTTTGGCCAAAAACTACGTCGCATTTTTGTTAAAACTAAGTCGCATGGCCGACCGAATTTTGGAGGTTGTGCATGTATGTTTGTAGGCCTCATTTTACTTTTCACTTAGTTTATATATTTTAGATCTTTTATTTATCAAATTGATACTTTGTTTAATTAATCAATCATGAAATTATACTTTTTGCTAGGCCCTATATATAAGATTTATCTAAAGTCTCTTTAGGCCTAGGTATGGTTATAGGTAAATAAAAAAGGCTTTTTAAATAAAACATATGCAAGTGTTAGCCAATCTAGCCAATCTAAATTATCTAAACAAATCAATTAGCAAGTATAAAAGGCCTCCAGTTTTTATAACAATTTCTTAGAAAAAGTTGCATTTAAAAAATGTACTACTGTTGTTATACTATGCAAATATTAAAAATATTTCTTATATGCACAATATTCTGAATATTCTATGTATTAATTCTTTGTATTAAATAATAGGAAAACTTTTACTATAAAAAAAGAGTCAGCTGGGAGCCAAAATAAATAACCTTTTCTTGTTTGTTGGTCTTGTACCATTGCTTTGAACATTGATCAAGCTTCAAATCAGCCTTGGGTTTGTGATCACTCGTGTTACTTATTTTGAGTAGTCGATAGTGACATAGGAGTTGCCCCAAGATTGGGAGTTCAGTCCATTTCAGAGAACAAGACATCCAGATCTAGAATCTGAGAAATTGCCTTTAGAAGGCAGGAATCCTACCACAGGGTAGAGAAATCCAGGCTTAGAGTCTAAGGGGACCCACCTCTTGGCAGAATACCCAGCGAAGTGCGCTGTGACCCTCTGATCCTCGGAATGCCCAGGACTGAGAATAATATCTTTAGAGGAGTATAGGGATAGAATAGATGGTGCCTAAAGACTGCTCAGGCCAGAAAGTACAGACACTACCAATAAAAGTATATAAGCTACCAATAGAAGTACAGATGCTACCAATAGAAGTACATGCGCTACCAATAGAAGTACATGCTCTACCAATAGAAGTACATGCGCTACTAGTAAAAGGCAAGTAATAACCAGTAAGATTAATAAGAAGAAATAACCCTAGGACAACTTTGGTGGCAGCTTTAGGACATTCAATAATAGGAATTAGAAAAGTAGCCCTACAACACAAGGAACCAACAAGGAACCAAATAAGCAAAATAGAATAGGCAAGACAAGAAGAAGCAAAATGAGAAAAACAAATGATGTACATTGTAATAAAAAGCAGACTAAGTTAATTTTTTTAAGTCAAAACAAAGTGGCATTATAGCATTGCTAATGTTCTTATTTTCAATATTTATGACATTCAATAAACATATTCCTTTCTTTTAAATGTTTCAGCTTAGAATAGCTGCACTAGGTCATCATGCCTAGACGCAAATCCAAGCAAGCCAAGAGAAACTATGCTGCAGCTGCTGCTGCTTCCTCAATTACTCCTAGTCCCTTTGGAATGCCATCTTATCCTAATACCCGCTGGAATCACCAACATAGAAGTTCCAGCAGTAGCAGCAACTCAATGGAAGTGGACTCTCAGCAGATAGGACCGATTCCACAGACTCAGCCAGTCAGTGTTGATCAGGTTAAGAACAGTGCAGGTGGCTATGTATTCCAAGTGACTGACATCCAGCAGCTCAAGCGCTTCATCTGCATTGGATGCGAGTCTGGCACCTACTATGCTAGTGAGAATGAACTCACAGTTACTAACATTCTAGCGCTGCAGAACCTCATCCAAGCCGGCCAAGGACCAGAAGCTGTAGCCACTATTCGACAGTATAGCGTCGAAGGTCGAACTGCTAAACAGGATGGCATACAAATTGCTTTGGCTCTGTGTGCCCATAGCAACGATCCGGCCACTAAACGAGCGGCCTACGCTTGCCTAGACGAGGTGTGCCGCATACCAACTCACCTGTTCCAGTTTGTCGACATCGGGCAGAAGGCCTGCCAGCCTGCTGGCACAGGCTGGGGTCGGGCCCAACGCCGGGCTATTGCTAAATGGTACCTGCAGTTTGCTGACACGCCAAAACGTCTGGCCTACATGGTGACAAAATATCGCAACAGAGGTGGCTGGACTCATCGCGATCTGTTGCGACTTTGCCACGCTAAAACTGACAAACCATTGCTTAACTGCCTATTGCGCTACTGCGTTAAAGGTATCGAAGCTGTTCGCGATAACTGGCCTAGCGAGTCTGACTCGGCCAACGTGCTGGCCTATCTAGAGGCCATCGAACAGCTGCGTAAGATGGACAACGGCGAGGAGTTTGTAGCTGCCGGGCTCATTGAAAAATTTGGCCTAGTTCGCGAGCACGTGCCCGCACATCTGCTAGGGTCAAAGCAGGTGAGATTTTACCCTTATCCGCTTAACTCAAAAACTCTCCAAGCCTCTCCATCAATGTACACTGGCTCCAGACCAACCTGTTACCTCCCTAACCCTCCACGCCTCTCGCCAATGTACACTCGCTCCCGACCAACCTGTTACCTTCCTAACCCTCCACGCCTCTCGCCAATGTACACTCGCTCCCGACCAACCTCTTAACTCCCTAACCATCCAAAACAAGCCTCTCCGCCAATGTACACTCGCTCCCGACCAACCTCTTACCTCCCTAACCCTCCGCGCCCCTCCGCCAATGTACACTCGCTCCCGACCAACCTCTTAACTCCCTAACCATCCAAAACAAGCCTCTCCGCCAATGTACACTCGCTCCCGACCAACCTCTTACCTCCCTAACCCTCCGCGCCCCTCCGCCAATGTACACTCGCTCCCCTTAAAATTTTACGACTTATTTTATCGCTGACGCAAGAATCTTATTAATAAATCTTCAACTTTACCTTTCAGGTCATGGCGGCCCTGCTCACCAACATGCCGCTAACAGCTATGCTCCGTTCCCTAGCCAAATACCTCAGCTCGGGCCTATTCACCGACAAGCCCGACCTTCTAGACACTGTTATCGAACGTATAACCAACGCCGACCTGCTGCACAAAGCAATGATTCATCCGATCAACGTTCTAGCCGCCTGGCGCATTGTTGACTCCGGTCGGGGCTTCCGCGGCGGTTTGACTTGGCAACCCGAGCCTCGACTAGTGACCGCGCTTGAGAAAGCGTTCTACCTGTCATTTAAAAATGTGAAGCCAACCGGCAAAAGAATCCTATTGGCTCTGGACGTTAGCGGCAGTATGAGTTCGCCAGCTAATCCTATTCAATGCATCAGCTGCGCAGAAGCTGCCACAGCTCTGGCTATGGTCACAGTTCGAACCGAACCTGCCAACACCTGCCAAGTGGTTGGTTTCTGCTCCAAACTAGTCAATTTAAACATCAGCTCTGACGACACACTGAATTCCGCTCTGGCTAAAACTAGAAATCGTAATTTTGGTTCAACAGACTGCGCCCAGCCCATGCTGTGGGCGCTGAAGCAACGTCGCCAATTTGATCTGTTTGTTGTCCTGACTGACAATGAGACCTACTTTGGCCGCGTGCATCCGCACGAAGCTCTGGTGAAGTATAGGAATCGGATGAATCTGCCAGAAAGCCGCCTAGCCGTGATGGCAATGACGGCTAGCAAATTCAGCATTGCCGATCCCAAAGATCCCGGCATGCTCGATCTGGTCGGCTTTGACGCTTCCGTGCCGGAGATTCTGCGCGAATTCGCTCTGGGAGAGTTTTGATTCACTTTTATTGATTGAGCTACTTTGTCTGACCATAAACTACTTTGTTGATTTAGAAAAGTTGAATACGCTATGCTTTGGGTGCAGTTGTATGTGTTTAATATATCCAGCTTTTAGTTTATGATCTCTATTATTTTTTTACTTATTTTTCAGCGATTAGCTCAAATTTTTCACTTCACAGTCTTTGAGCATTATCTCTCTCTCTCTCTCTCGCTCTCTATCCGACCAACTCCTCACCCGCTTCCGCCACTGTACATTCTCTCTCTCTCTATCCGACCAACTCCTCACCCCGTCTCCAACAATGTACATTCTCTCTATCCGACCAATCCTCACCCCGTCTCCAGCATTCTGTCTCTATCCGACCAACTCCTCACCCCGTCTCCAACAATGTACATTCTCTCTATCCGACCTAGCGGAATGGGCGCCCGCGCCTTCCCGCTGTGTCCCCTCCGGGACAGCCCTGCAGCTAAGTCTCTATCCGACCAACTCCTCACCCCGTCTCCAACAATGTACATTCTCTCTATCCGACCAATCCTCACCCCGTCTCCAGCATTCTGTCTCTATCCGACCAACTCCTCACCCCGTCTCCAACAATGTACATTCTCTCTATCCGACCAATCCTCACCCCGTCTCCAGCATTCTGTCTCTATCCGACCAACTCCTCACCCCGTCTCCAACAATGTACATTCTGTCTCTATCCGACCAATTCCTCACCCCGTCTCGATTTGGTTCGGGTTTTAACTTTTTATTTACTTTGTTAATCACTTTAAAGAATATCCAGGCGAAAAGCTCTACTAGAGCTGCCTTAGTTATATATTGTATTTTGTTTATATTTTAAAGTTTAGTTATAAAAATCTAACATTGTGTGCCATTATTGTGTGCCGTTTTGCTATTATTTTTTCTGCTTCTAGCCTAACAGAAAAAACGATATGTTTGTACGCTCGTACATAAAGTTCTCTAGTGTGCTGTCTAATTCTATTAAAATTTTAATAAACGTTCTATTCAATCAATTAAATATCATTGTTTATGCAACGTTTTTTTCATTAGTTAATAAAAATCAGAAAATTCAGACTGCTGTTTATTAAGAGATTGAATTCATTTTATGAAGTTGTTTTCGATACATATCGGCCAAATTAAACTAAATTATAAATCAACAGTAAAATTGTATTTACTGAACTCTCACTGCATGAGGAATACTCCACTTTCTACTGTGATAATCCCGATAAGGTAAATATAAACTAAGTTAATTCAATTCATATCCGACACCTTTGCTAGTTGCTTAATTCTCATTTTAAAGTTGTATTAATAAAACTATCATCATTTTGTCTTGTAGTGCGATAAAACCCAGTTTTGTCCATCAAACTGTAATTTATATACAGTTCCGCAAGTTCAGTTGTTGGAACAACTAAATTTATTGACAAACTTTGTTATTTACTGGCAGAC
>NIVC01000200.1:275000-355000 GCA_002269645.1 Macrostomum lignano | reverse complement strand
CAGCACCCCTCATGGACAGCACCCAATATGGACAGCACCCCATATGGACAGCACCCCGTATGGACAGCACCCCATATGGACAGCACCCTGTATGGACAGCACCCCGTATGGACAGCACCCCATATGGACAGCACCTTATACGTATGGACACCACCCCACATGTGGAACAGCACCCCACATGGACAGCACCTCATATGGACAACACCCCAAATGGACAGCATCTCACATGGACATCACCCCAAATGGGCAGCACCCCACATGGACATCACCCCAAATGGCAGCACCCCACATGGACATCACCCCAAATGGCAGCACCCCACATGGACATCACCCCACATGGACAGCACCCCACATGAACAGCACCCCACATGGACAGCACCCCACATGGACAGCACCCCACATGGACAGCACCCCATATGGACAGCACCCCATACCCCATATGAACAGCACCCCACATGGACATCACCCCAAATGGCAGCACCCCACATGGACAGCACCCCATACCCCATATGAACAGCACCCCACATGGACAGCACCCCACATGGACAGCACCCCACATGGACAGCACCCCATATGGACAGCACCCTATACCCCATATGAACAGCACCCCACATGGACAGCACCCCACCTAAACATCAACCCCAAGGACAGCTCACAGTGTAGCGCCCCTCTCCCAAAGCAATTTAATAACCCAAACCCAAAGCGAATGGAGAGAGTTACAGACAGGCAGTACACACTGCAGCAGACGGGATCAACTCAAATGCAGTCAGGCGATGCCAGGTACACTAATCTATCTAGTTTGCTAATAAATCTGCAGCAGCACTGCTGCCTTGGTCTATTACCGACTCCATCTTCGCTGTTTCTACCGCATAAAACTGCTCGATCTCCGCCGACGCCCCTCGCCGACGACGTTCCATTCCGACGTCGACGAATCCATTCGGCAATGCCGGCTACGGTAGAAGCGACATCTTTGCCTAAATTTGAGCCGCTATGAGTTTTAGTGAGCTGCTCAACCAACAGGTCGGTCATCTCCGGAGCGCCTAACGACCATAGCAACAGATGGTTGCTAGGTATGCTTAGACGCGGCGTTTCTACAGATGCTGCTGCACTGTACGCTGTAGTCGTTACTGGAGTCAGCTCTCCGACAACAAACACTGGAGGTAGGCGGCCTCGCTGACCAACAGCCAGAGTTGCTAGAATGTCCGTCAGGGTCACGCTGCCGCCACTGGCCGCTTCAAAGTGATCTCGACCGCCGCGGCCCAGGCAGAACACGAAACAGCAGTCGCGTCCACTTTCAGACATCGCCGAGGCCGTCTGCCGCAGCAGCCGTAGCGTCTCTCTGCGCGACTTGTTCCAGTGGATGAACACGGTGAACTCCAGCCGGCTGTTGAACAGGCGGCCGATTGCCGTTGCCGCGTCACGAATCTGATTGGCTCGGGCCAGCAGCTGGCGTGGACTGCCACCGTCTGCTGCGGCTGCATCCATGTCGTCTTCTTCATCGGAGGCAGGGTCAGCTTCAGCAGTTGGTTGAGTAGCGCTTGTTGCTGTACCATCAGCAGGGGTTGGGCCGTTTGAGTTGCTGCTCATAGCGGCGGTCGATGCGGGCAAGAGGCTGGCATAGTTGGCAAACACAACGCATAGACCGTTGCAGGCCTGCAGCTCCAGTGGCGGCTCTTCCGGCTGCTGCGGCTGTTGGGGCTCTGAGTGCGCTGTCAGTCTCTGTGTGCTGGCTGACCTATTGGTGGATGGTGGATCGAGAATTTTGCTTTAGTTAAGACCGAGAAACGACTGGTACTAACAAGCCTTTTCCCACTTAAATTATAGTGTATGTAGACTAGCGCTCTCTGCACCACCTTTGATGACAATGTGCGAATCGAAAGTCAGTTTCATATATTATACATGTATACATGTATACATTAGGTAACCTGGCGCAAAAGCTGTCGCCGAGCACGTCCCATAGCCAGTGATGAGGCAATTCTGCCCAGTTCGCTGACTCTTGAGCATATAATCTTGGACACACAAGCCCCGCTTGTGAGAGTGAGATCTTGTCACAATTATTGTCTGCATACTTCGCACAAGTACAGCATTGAATATCTTACGTTGTTGATGAGCTGGCGTCATTAAAACTGCGAGCACTGTTCGTGATTTCGATATTGTTGATTTCATTCGTTTGCAGTCTGTTTCTGTTTGAGTTTGTCTTCGACGATGTCGCCGCAGATGCTCCTACTGGTGCTGCTGTTGTCGGCGAGTTCAGAAGGTCCTGCAGTTCCGCTATCAACTGTCTAGCTTTGGACACCACAGTCGAAGGATTGTCAGCATCTTCGGGCTGCAGGGGCGCGTATAATGATTGCCTTTGTCGTGGCGAGGTCCTACAGTTACTATTTGTAGGATGAGTGTAGCTGCTTGCTGAGTCCTGTATAGCTCCAGTCGCAGTTCTTGCCGATGTTGAGGCTAAGCTAGTGACCTCGGAGCTGTCACAACTTGTCATTGTGTTGATGATGAGTCTTGTTCTTTTCTTCTGTTGTGTTGGCCTATTTAGTTATATTAATTTCTAGATATATTGATACAATTACGAGTGAAATAGCTAGCTCTGAGAGTTCTGCTTAAGTATAGCTAGTGACAGGCTGCAGAAGTGTTTGGCAATGCACATATAGACACAGTAATACACGGTCCGCTCGCTGACACATCGTAATTCTCTTCTCCCCGTTGTGCTCCTCCCGTGCCTCAGCTCTCCTGTACAGCTCATTATTTACCTGGGGCGCTTGGTTGCGTACATTCTCTAACCGCGCGTATTAACAGACTTAGCTACAGTGTAGCTACCTCAAGTTTACACTGTCAGTTGTTGACTGCTGGGAGCTAGGAAAAAAGAGAGAGAGAATGAAAGAAGAGAGCAAGAGAGCTAGGTTTTGGTAGAAATGTATGAATAGTTAATGTACTCACTTACTCACAGTGGTCTGGTCTGGGTCTGATACTCTGATACACCGCTTCGCTTTGCGATTAATTAGTAGCTATTTTCTTTAAAATTTACCTTATTTACAGTGTTAGTGTTGCAACCAATAATTAGCTAGGCAGCTACAGACTACTACAGTGTTATTATGTTACTATTGTGTTATTGTGTTACATGCGTGCAACAAGTACTCGTACAAATACGGCAATGCCAGTTTATCTATACCATCTTAAATTGACAGCCAACCAAAATGTTGTAAAATGCATCTATATATGATGTTGGGTCGAAAATCACTCAGCTCTTCCTCATTTTTAAGCATTTTATGATAAAATAATCATAAATTATTTTATGCTTTTCGTAAAGTATAATGAAGACCGTAAAGTATACAGTCTGCCTTATTATAATTGCTGATCAGATGCATGCAATGCCCTGTACGCTTACAGTATTGTGTATGGTCACTCTCAGCACTGTATTTTACCCAAGAACAGCCCCAGAAATATGAAATGGTTTAGTCGATAGTAAAAGTGCACGGTATAGTGATCACAGCGCTGTCTTTTTTAAGTTTAATTAATTACAAATATCTAATTGCAGACTGAGTACTGAGTAGTTTCAAGCAATAACGTTCGATTGAGGCTCGTTTTCATGTACGTCAAATTGTAGCGGAAGATCATATAGCGCAAGCATGCACATAGACTGGGGATTTTCGTCTGGAATCTGGATGTTTAGGTGCTACTGTTACTTAGCAACAGAATTTTGACTCGAAATATAATATTTAGCTTATATTTAGATTTATGCTGATTTTAGCTAGAGTGCGACGGCCAAAGTTTTATATTAATACTCATTCGCCATCTCAAGTAGAAATGGTTTTGTTATACGTTACGGACATTTTAAATATATTGTTCACCTCTATTTTTAGTGAGCGACGACAGTTGCTAGGATGTTTTTAATTCTAGGGTGATTGTTTTGTCCTCCATGGCAATATTTTCATTACATAATTCTTATTTTGCAATGATTAAACTTGAATGCAGAATTAGTTGTGAATTTAATGTAATGTAGTAGTGAAATAAATATAACTGACTCTCAGTAGGCCCCCTAGGCACTTCTATTTTTATTGTATCTTGTATGTTGCATTTTATATTCATAACATAACGATCCATTCATTCATAGGCCTATAATTTACTAGGAGCCCATACTAGAAATTTAGAAGTAAGGCAATAAGTCAATCACTCAGTGACCAAGGTTTAACCTAATATATAGGCCTACCATATTATATATGAATATTTGGCAATAGTGCAGTTTCGTTCGTGAAATTAGGCCTATTTTTCGTTTAAATTTGAAAGTTTAAAACCAGAAAACAATAATAACGATGTTTTAAACCATTCTAGCGACTGTGCCAGAGCTCACTGGTCACGGAACTTTAAAGCAAATGGGCGCTCTATTTTAATATACTTTTTTCATTAAATCTGTGGGCTCATTCCATATAAGATAGACATATTTGGAAAATAGAAAAAAGTCAATATTTTTGCTTGCCATTGCCTAATTAGCCTATTTTTTACCAAATGTTTATATTGTGCAATATATACAATCTAAGAATAAAGGAATGGTAAAATGTTGGATTAGTATGTTATCAATTGGCAAAAAGTCATTTTTGTAAAAATTTGGACATTTTTCGAAGCAAAAGACATCATTAAGATTTTGTACCTTTTGAAAACAAATAGAAAGCTTTTGAAGGTTGAAACAAACTATAGATAAAAGTATAGTACTTGCATCATCAGATAAAAGCATTGGTGACCAAATAATCTATTATATTTTTAATGTATTAGTACCTCAAAAATACTGAATTGACAGAAAAAAATATGTTACGACCATAATGTTACGACCATAAGGCTGCCTTTTCTTTTGTATCTTTGTTGCCTTTTGAGTTTATATATTCTAATAAAAGAGTATGATTTCTAAAGATGTTCTTAGTCAAATTTTAAAAATGTATTGCAAAATATCAAAAATGAAAAAATTTTATAAGACTTTTACCTTTTAGTTTCTATATGTCAAAAATCCTGTCGTTACGACCATAAGTGTCATTTAAGGTTTAATAGCATCTATACTAATGATGATATCTATATGAAACTCTATAAATATATTCTAGACAAAAGAATCTTTCATTTAAAATATTGGTTTAGTATATTCTATTATTAGATTTCATTTTATAAGTAAAAATAACCTGTCATGTTACGACCATGCTTAGGCCTATATGGAATGAGCCTGTGCCACGCTCGAATGCTACTTGAAATGAAATGCAAGTTGTCTATGGAAAAAAAGAGTTTAAAAAATCGAAAGGGGCTCAAGTGGGGGGGGGGGCTTGAACTGTTTCCCTTTAGCTGAGAAGCTACTAATATCTGCTTTTTATTTTGGACAACATATTGTATCATGGCTGGACCAAGACCAAGACCAATACCAAGACCCTTGTGGATAATTCCGCCAAATGAAGTGCTGCCAGCAAATGCTCTACCACAACTAGAGCTAAATGTGCGCAACCTGATGGCTGCCACAGTCTTTGCCACAATTGTTAGAATGGTTTAAAATATCAATTTTTGTCATTGTTATTGTTTTCTAGTTTCAAACTTTCAAATTTAAATGAAAAATAATTTTGTGAACAAAACTGGACTATTGCCAAATATTTTTTTATTTGAATAAACTTGTCTAGGCCTAGTCAGATTATTCCAGTATTCAACCAAGACCAAATTATGCAAAATATGTTAGAATCAGATGCCATTCCACACTTTAAAAGGTTACATTTATGCCAGAAATTCCCAGTATACTAGTAAATAGGCTAGGCCTAATTTAGTTGTTTTGGATTGGAATACCACTTTGCTATAGGCCTACCACTTTGCACTTTGAGCTTAAGTAAATTTTTAGCATACTAATATTATTACTAACTTATGCTGGTCAAAAACAACTTTGACAAATATGAAGTTAGGCCTATACATTAGTAAGAATTTAGATTTTATGAAAAATACATATACACATTATGCACTACACTAGGCCCCTATAGGCCTAACTATAAGAACTTAAACGTTAGGTAGTAATTATTTGTCTAGTACTGGACCATATTGCTAAAGGTTTTCTGTGTATGCTGGACACATTTTCATTGAATTTTCAATTGTATGCCAACAAAAACTATGTGCTACTAGCCTATCACAAGTTTATTAGGCCTATGATTAAGCCACAAAAAAGAAAATAAATGAAAGAAAAATTTAAATTACAAAAAATTGATAACAACATGACAATTGTTGTGACAAGTCCAGTAATTAAAATGATTAGTAAATGAGAAAATGATAGCAGAAAATATGGTTTTTGAAATAACTTAACATAGAAAATTGCACAAAAAATTCTTTATATTAATTTGTATGCCACTCGTGTATGCCACACTGTATATAGCCAAGAAATGTATGCCAGTCTACGCCACAGAACTCAAGTGTATGCCCGAAAATTCCAGCGTACACCTGCAATATGGGTACTGGATAAATAATAGTGAAGTTATTCATCCAGTACCAGCTAAGCTGCAGGAATCAAATGCCACTCTGCACATATTTTCTAGCAAGGTATACTAGCATGATGTTAGAGTGTCTTTCTGATGATCAGTCAGTACTGAGTTCTGAGTGATGACTCCACTTTTTTATTGTAACAACTGCAAATATTGTAATAACTCTAAGTCCTTACTTTGGTGTTTGCATTATATAGCAACAAATGTTGTTATTAATTTTGACTGTACTAGAAAAAAAACAAAATTAAAACAAATAATATCAGTTTTTTTAGTGAAAAACAACCCTGCTAAAGTTTAGTAAAAAATTATCTTTTTAAATATAATTTATTAAAAAATTAGTATACAAACATTTCTAAGCTTGGAATAAAATTTTTTGTAGTACACCTAGCTGCATAGTATATTCACTAATGTATAAACTTGTCAACTGGTAAATTTGTCAACTAGCTATGCATGTAGTAGCTACAATTGTCAACTGGTAAATTTGTCAGTATAGTATAGTATATGTAGTTGTTTTAGTGCATTGTTTATCTTATAAGTCAAATTGTCTTATAATCTGGTTTAGTGTATAAAATGCATGCCATTTAAGTGGTTAGAAATAAATTTCCATTTATTATTTGGACTCAACAAATTAACAATTATCAATTATCAACAAAATTAACAATCAACAATTTGCATACAATCAAATTAACAAATTTCATTAATTGAAATCAACAAATTAATTATATCTGCACAGAATGGCTGCTGTAATAAAGTCCTGGTAAAAATTTGAAAGTGATCCATGCTCATATGCAGGCAATAAAGTTTTCAATTTCAATTCATTATTAAAGTTCATTAGTAAGTTGTTATATTTGCATGTTTATCATTATAAACAAAGAGATTAGTTAGGCATTTAGGTAAATTCAAATATATTTACTATGTTGTAACTTATTGTCAGACTTATATTTTTGTTCTCTCCTTGTGTCTTTGGTCATTGACATTGCCATTAATGTTAACAATGAATTTGTTGTTAGCTTACAAAATTATTAACATAAATTTGTTAATCCATTAGTACAAAAAATCTTAATGGTAGTCTGTTAACATTAATGAAAAATCTTAATGTTTATTAATGCTTATTAGTGGATTAATGCTTATTAATAGACTGGTGACCAACACTGATGATCTATATAAATCCTTAGGATATATATTGCTGATATAATATAGTATAATAGTTTCTACATTATTATTTATTATAAAAGCCTATAAAAGCTATATAAAACAGATAAAAATTAAACATTAAAATTATAGTCTATAAAATGGAATATAAATTGAATTAGAGCTAAATTGCAATAAATAAGAATTTGGCTGCAATTAAAAAATAAAAAAGCAAGTTTATAAAAGTTATAAACTAAGAAAACTAAGTCATAAGCAATATAAGATATTTTGCAAAAGGATTTTCATAATGTGCTATACTATAAGAACTAAATTTAAAAAGTTTACTTTTTGAATCCAAATATGATATTTGTAGAAAAGAATATTTCTTCTATGTTCTCTAATCAAAAGCTGTGAGTTGTTATCAATGACCTCTAAAAGCATTAGTTTCAGAGACTTTTAAGCCAACCAATAATACATTGATTTAGTTTAAAGTTACTAAATGATAATTTATTAATAAAAATCCATAGTAAATATTTTAGAGCTCTTAGTCTTTTTGCTTTTTGTTTGTCACCTTTTTTTCCAGAAAGAGAATTTTAATCAGCAAACAAACTAATATTCTATTTTATATATTTACCCCATTGGTATAAATGTTGCAATCCTCTGGATGCGCACTTTAGAAAAGAGTCAAATTATTTTACTGCACTTTATAGCATTATTAAAGATGTACCAAAAGAGCATTTTCTATCAAAATCAAAATTTGCTTACTTTCTGAAATTGAAATTTTCCAAAGTCAAAATTCAGAGAAACAAAGTTTAGTATGACCAACACTCACTTTTTTAATTTTGATTTACTGCTTATGCAAAACAAAAAAAAACATGTATATGTAGCAGAAATTAATTTCTTTTTAGCCACTTTTTTAGACACTTCCAAAATTTTGCTATATAATTTTTTTCTAAATCAAAATTTGCTCTTGAAAATTCCAAGTTTCAAAAACTCAAAATAAAAATTTTGGAAAATCTCTAAACATTATAAATGACAAGTGTATAGGCCCCTTTCATAGAGGTATTAGGCCCCTTTCTATGCTGCACGCCTATGCCTGCACTGCATCTCAGAAAAAATTTAAATGTGTGCCAGATGCCATTCACAGTTTTACAACTTTTCCCTATAAGGTCTATTTAGCAGACAAATTGAATGACATAACAAGCATATATTAAATCTGGTTTCAAATGCTTTATTCATGATATAAATTTGATAAAATTTGTTTTAAATGCTCTTAAAGAGGTTTGAGAAATCAATTTTAGCTCTTTAAGCATCTCTAAGTTAGTAAGCCATCACAGTTATTCTAGGTCTGTTATTGCAATTTTATAGGTATCATAAAGTTTTTATAGTGTTTTTTCACTTCTAAAAATTCTTAGAACATAGTTGGTAATTAGTAGTTTCTTATTATATGCCTAGGATTTATTAAACATATTTAATTTTAAGCTTTTAACTTAGTGTTGGCATAACTCCTGGTATGAGTATGACACCTTGAGCTTATACAGGTGTACACAGAGTAATCAGTATAAGCCCAGGACACATAAAGTCTGCAAAACCTCTGCATTATGCACTCGACCCAGTACAACATTAGTATTGTAAAATAAAATCTGGTCTGTTCTTGAAGTTGATGGATTGTATAGCCCATGGACCCAATGATTATATTCTATTCTCGTTTCTCTTGATCCCCTCCTCCACTCCTCTCTTCCCGCCCTCCTCTCTTTACTCCCCTCTCGGCTCTCCCGCTCTTCTACCCCCTCTACAGTACCAAATACACATGCATTCGTTTAATTTGTCTTCAATTTATATGTAAAATTCATTGTTCTGCCTCATAATCAGTGTTTATCTATATTATATGGATTTTTATTAAAAAATCTTTGTATCTCTACTAATAAGTAGCTAATCGTTTATTTTATCCTTTTTGTATCAAAATGACAAAAATGCTGCATGATTTTTTGTATTTTTTTCGTTTCTGTTTTGAACAAACTAGCATCCAACGATGCTAATCTGTCTTTTTTGTCCTGCTATTCTGTCACGAATCTATACTTTTTAGTGCAGTAATATGGCTTTGATTATATCGTACTTGTAGTTCCTTTATTATAGCGGCAAGCGAATTCTTTCTGTGATAACTTTGTTAAGCGAGGCAGAAGTGTGGAATTGCAGGAGTGAGTAAAAGGTGCTCGCTTGAGAGCTAGGCTGTTTATTTAGCACTGAGGTGGTGGGTGCAGACAGATTCAAACGCGCGCATGGGGTGGGGTGGAATAAAATACAATCTCTAAGCCGATCAATAACAACTCCACTGCTAGTGAGTCAACACTACAGTGCATGCAACCTATAGCAAAGTTCATCGTGTCACTATGTCACACTTTCACTGCCTGGTTTTCTTTGCTTTCTAACATTTGCTAGTGATTTCAAGCGCTCTGACGGGAGGGGGAAAACATTTCCCCCCTTCCCTTGTCCCCGCGAAGTAAGTATAAATGGCATCGAGGTTTTACTTCCTATGTCTATCCCTAAGGTAGTAAGCTTTTATGCCCTGGGAGAGGAAGACGCGAAAGTGAAAAGAGTTGTGGTTTCTGTAAAAAAAAGAAATTGAAATCCATCGGCAGTTGTCGATTTTTCTTTTGGTCCAGTAATGTGAACACAACTTATGCTATATAGAGTATTATGAAGAAAGTATTAAGCGTTTTTCGTATTTTCAAACATGCTTCATGTTATTTGCCTTACCCCCCTAGTTTGATAAAATGATAATTATTTAGTCCAACATAAACTGACTCTGTTATTGCCTTAATTACTATTGGTTTAGGTAGAAGTAGAAGTGTAAGTAGAAGCGTACGGATTGGCCTAAAGCTGCTATTGCAGTAGGACTCTAGCTATTGGCTAGCTCTCTTATTTCAAATGCTAATTCTTTGCTACAAGCACGCTGTACGTAGTATATATCTGATAACTCTCAAACACGTTGCAGTGTCAGTAAGCAAACAAAAGAAACAACGAAACTTCTACAATCAGTACTCGAAGATGCTGCTTAGCCAGTTGCTTTTCTTAACCACCTTGGCCATCCTGTCTCCAATAACAAAGTCGGCAAAATCATCGATCGACTGCAAGCCAGCTAGCCAGGCATTTGCTAGCCTAGGCATCCTAGACTCCGTCAAAGGTGGACCAAGCGGACCAATTTGTAGCGGTGAATGCTGCGCTTCTCAACTAGAAGCTTCGCTAATTAAGGTTGCTCGCAAACAATTGGCAGATCTGTTGCGCAATCACCTGACAGTGATTAATTCCAATACTTGCTCTAATAATCGTATTAAACGATACTATCGCCAGTTGGATTATGTCAGACAAGAGCTGCCTATCAGTGCCGCAGCTGCAGCTCCTTCAGATTGTCTCACTGTTCATCTAAAATCCTCCGGATTCTGCAGCCTCTGCCGCGGTGAAGCTGGCACAGAAACTGTTGTCAATGCCGGTTGGAATTCCACGAATTTAAAGCTCTGTTTAAAACCGCTATTTGAGCTGTCTACAGTTTGGGATCGAGTGATTGATAAAGCTAATTCTATTCGTTACGACGCCTGTTTGAGCTCATTTCGCGGTCTGCTCAATTGGCAGAGCCTGTTTGACAAGTGCAATGCAGTGCCCTGCTCGGCTCCTCCGTCGGTTAGTTACTATCTGAGCAGGCCGCTGCCTATCTCGAGTCTGTTATCGACTCTAAATGAATTAACTTTGTCAAGGCGGAGACGCCTTCGTCGACAATACTTCGACTTGTCATCGAGCGGATCAGCTCCGCCGCCTCCTCCTCCGAAGCTGCCTACGATACTTTCTTCCGGCGACGGGGTGCCGCCAACTTTAATAACAAATGGATCTTTGAATAATTATAACAAAATCATCGAACAAACGTCTGGCGACTCGAAGCCAACTCTTTTACCACCGCCTTTTCGTCCGTCTTCGCTGACGCCAGTGAATCCCGGCAATGACGTCGAACCGTCTGGGGACCTGGAGCCTCCGCCGCCGCCACGTCGTGAGCGACCGCCGCAGCCGGGCGGCAATCAGATCATCGACATGTACCCACCATTGCCCGATCCGCGGGCTCCGCCGCCGCCAGATCTCTGGCTGCCCAAGACTTATCCCGATGGCGAGCCAGATTCTGGCGGCGCTGTACGCAATCGCGGCGAAGGCTCCGTACACGGCCCGCAGATGGTTGCTATGCGAGGCCAGCAAAGGGAGTGCCTCTATTCAGATACGTCTAGATGCCATTCGGCCAGCGCCAGATTAGTGTCTAATCCGATTGGCGTGTTAATCTGTGCGGCTCTCGGCTATGCGGCTATCAGGCTTAGAATTACGCGCTGATAGAAATCAAAATAGGTTTTTTGTTTTGTTTGCAAGAAAAATAACACAAGGGATGTTTTAACTATTTTGTTAATGTCTGTCTGTGGAATAAGTGTAATAATATGTGCGTTAGCTTGATAGATCTTTTTCAGCTTTTTCAGTTTTTCTTTCATTTTTTCATCCTCTTTTTCTTACGTTTATCCCCTTTCTGAAGTTTATCCTCTCCCTCTCTGAAGTTTGTCCTGTCTCCCTCTATGAAGTTTGTCCTCTCTCCCTCCCTGAAGTTTGTCCTCTCTCCCTCTCTGAAGTTTATCCTCTCTCCCTCTCTGAAGTTTATCCTCTCTCCCTCTCTGAAGTTTATCCTCTCTCCCTCTCTGAAGTTTATCCTCTCTCCCTCTCTGAAGTTTATCCTCTCTCCCTCTCTGAAGTTTATCCTCTCTCCCTCTCTGAAGTTTATCCTCTCTCCCTCTCTGAAGTTTTTCCTGTCTCCCTCTCTGAAGTTTGTCCTCTCTCCCTCTCTGAAGTTTATCCTCTCTCCCTCTCTGAAGTTTGTCCTCTCCCTCTCTGAAGTTTATCCTCTCCCTCTCTGAAGCTTATCCTCTCTCCCTCTTTGAAGTTTGTCCTGTCTCCCTCTCTGAAGTTTATCCTCTCCCTCTCTGAAGTTTATCCTCTCTCCCTCTCTGAAGTTTGTCCTCTCCCTCTCTGAAGTTTGTCCTGTCTCCCTCTCTGAAGTTTATCCTCTCTCCCTCTCTGAAGTTTATCCTGTCTCCCTCTCTAAAGTTTGTCCTGTCTCCCTCTCTGAAGTTTGTCCTGTCTCCCTCTCTGAAGTTTGTCCTGTCTCCCTCTCTGAAGTTTGTCCTGTCTCCCTCTCTGAAGTTTGTCCTGTCTCCCTCTCTGAAGTTTGTCCTGTCTCCCTCTCTGAAGTTTGTCCTGTCTTCCTCTCTGAAGTTTGTCCTGTCTCCCTCTCTGAAGTTTTTCCTGTCTCCCTCTCTGAAGTTTGTCCTGTCTCCCTCTCTGAAGTTTGTCCTGTCTCCCTCTCTGAAGTTTATCCTCCCTCTCTGAAGTTTATCCTCTCTCCCTCTCTGAAGTTTATCCTCTCTCCCTCTCTGAAGTTTGTCCTCTCCCTCTCTGAAGTTTATCCTCTCTCCCTCTCTGAAGTTTATCCTCTCCCTCTCTGAAGTTTATCCTCTCTCCCTCTCTGAAGTTTGTCCTGTCTCCCTCTCTGAAGTTTGTCCTGTCTCCCTCTCTGAAGTTTGTCCTCTCTCCCTCTCTGAAGTTTATCCTCTCTCCCTCTCTGAAGTTTGTCCTGTCTCCCTCTCTGAAGTTTATCCTCTCTCCCTCTCTGAAGTTTATCCTGTCTCCCTCTCTGAAGTTTGTCCTGTCTCCCTCTCTGAAGTTTGTCCTGTCTCCCTCTCTGAAGTTTGTCCTGTCTCCCTCTCTGAAGTTTGTCCTGTCTCCCTCTCTGAAGTTTGTCCTGTCTCCCTCTCTGAAGTTTGTCCTGTCTCCCTCTCTGAAGTTTGTCCTGTCTTCCTCTCTGAAGTTTGTCCTGTCTCCCTCTCTGAAGTTTTTCCTGTCTCCCTCTCTGAAGTTTGTCCTGTCTCCCTCTCTGAAGTTTATCCTCTCTCCCTCTCTGAAGTTTATCCTCTCTCCCTCTTTGAAGTTTATCCTCTCTCCCTCTCTGAAGTTTGTCCTGTCTCCCTCTCTGAAGTTTGTCCTCTCTCCCTCTCTGAAGTTTATCCTCTCTCCCTCTCTGAAGTTTATCCTCTCTCCCTCTCTGAAGTTTGTCCTGTCTCCCTCTCTGGAAGTTTATCCTCTCCCTCCCTGAAGTTTGTCCTCTCTCCCTCTCTGAAGTTTATCCTCTCTCCCTCTCTGGAAGTTTATCCTCTCCCTCCCTGAAGTTTGTCCTGTCTCCCTCTCTGAAGTTTGTCCTCTCTCCCTCTCTGAAGTTTATCCTCTCTCCCTCTCTGAAGTTTATCCTCTCTCCCTCTCTGAAGTTTGTCCTGTCTCCCTCTCTGGAAGTTTATCCTCTCCCTCCCTGAAGTTTGTCCTCTCTCCCTCTTTGAAGTTTATCCTCTCTCCCTCTCTGGAAGTTTATCCTCTCCCTCCCTGAAGTTTGTCCTCTCTCCCTCTCTGAAGTTTATCCTCTCTCCCTCTCTGAAGTTTATCCTCTCCCTCTCTGAAGTTTATCCTCTCTCCCTCTCTGAAGTTTATCCTCTCTCCCTCTCTGAAGTTTGTCCTGTCTCCCTCTCTGGAAGTTTATCCTCTCCCTCCCTGAAGTTTATCCTCTCTCCCTCTCTGAAGTTTATCCTCTCCCTCTCTGAAGTTTATCCTCTCTCCCTCTCTGAAGTTTATCCTCTCTCCCTCTCTGAAGTTTGTCCTGTCTCCCTCTCTGGAAGTTTATCCTCTCCCTCCCTGAAGTTTGTCCTCCCCATTTCTAAGGTTTATCCTCTTCTTCCATGAAGTTTATCATCTTCCATTCTGAAGTTTTTTATCTTTCTATAGCGTCGCTTTGACCTCAGATATTTAAAGCTTTGTGTTTTTAAAGTTTAATCAACGAAGAAAAGCTACAGAAGCTTTCTAGTTAAATTTTGCAACGATTTTTGTTTCATATAATATTTGTTAATTGTTGTGTTAATTCTGTTTCAACATCGGATGTGGCTATCAAGAAAGTTTACCTGTGTTATGTTACAGTATCGACAGGTATTTTTACAGTCAGTTCTTTAATATGCAAACCATATTTTTCCATAGTTATTTTTCATACAAAGCTTAGCTTTGCTGTTTATCAATCAATTAATCAATCAAGTTGTCATCTATTTTATTGATCTGTTGATTCAGTGTCGATTTATGCTTATTTTGCTTTTCATTGGAACCTTACTAATATGAATAGTGGTATAATATAATGCAGAACTGGCATCATTTAATAAGTACATCAACCTCTAATGCTTGTATTATTGTATATAATCTATAATAAATCATTTAGTGTTATCAATGGCATTTTTCGCTGCTCCATTCTGTGCACTTAGCGACAACTTTTGCAGTTTTTTTCTACTGCTAATAGTATACTAACATAATTATTATTACTAATAACTTGATTCTAATATAATATTTTTATATAAGATTATTATTCATATTTATAGCCGTCACACTTAGAGAACGCGTCACTTGTGAAAGTTGCTCTCCTATTTTTCTTCAACCTGGTTTTACAGCAGCGCAATTGTTTTGTGAAGCTTATAATATTAATATTGATATACACATAATTATGTAGTTATATGTGCATTATGACTGTGTCTCTGTTCTTATGTCTACTTTTGGGGTTTACAGTTTTAAGGAGAAGTAGGGCCTATTGTCTGTGTGCCTGTGTCCGTCTGTCTGTCTGTCTGTCCGTCTGTCTGTCTGTGCCTGTGTCCATCTGTCTGTCCGTCCATCTGTCTGTCTTTCTGTCTGTGTCTGTTTGTCTGTCCGTCTCTCTCTCTCTCTGTCTGTCTTTGTCTGTGTCTGTCTGTGTCTCTCTCTGTCTGTCTGTGTCTGTGTCTGTCTGTCTGTGTCTGTGTCTGTCTGTCTCTCTCTCTCTCTCTCTCTGTCTGTCTTTGTCTGTGTCTGTCTGTGTCTCTCTCTGTCTGTCTGTGTCTGTGTCTGTCTGTCTCTCATTCAATTTTAGAGTCTAGATTCATTGTCAAACAGTTTAATGACGCAGAGAAGTTTTTTAAATTACTATTAGTTACACCAAAGTCTGCCTGTAATTTAGGCTCTGTAATTTAGCTGTCCGCATGCGTGTGCGAGCGAGTTGAAATTAGAAATTCTGTGGATGGATGATGGAAGAGAGAAAGTAAAGACAGGTCTCTATTTTTTAAGCATCTCTTAGAGTGGCTCGTTGGGGTTGGGTGCCAGTAGTAAAAGAGACTTTCGCATGGCTCTTAGTGCCAACTTTCATCTGGAGACAGGAGAGGGGAATGGAAAGTCTTGGACGAACTTGGCCAAGAGGAAGCTTAATATATACCTATTTGGCTATTTGCAATTCAGCAAATCCTTACTTAGCAAGCGTATGAAATTGTGTCTCTTCTCAAGATAGGAAACTTGGGGGAGCTCAAGCGAAGATTATCGATCGTTTTTTTGTCTGTCTTCTTGAGAGCATCGAAAAAGTGGAAACTGTTTCCAATTCGAGAGTGGCTGGGCTTGGGAGTAAGCTACTTTATAACAGTTTTTTCCTTGGCAACTTCATAGCAACGAGATAATTTTGCATGTAACCTCTACTCGATTTAACGATTTAATGGGAGTATTTTCCATAGCAACTCGATGCTTTATCATAGCAACGTTATGATTTATAGCAACTGAAGTATTTTGCATAGCAACCAGATTATATAGCATAGCAACGCGAGGATGTTGCACAGCAACGGTATGATTTACTTTAGCAACGGGATTATTTTGCATAGCAACCGGATGATTAACTATAGCAACGCGATTATTTTGCATAGCAACTGGATGATTTACCATAGCAACAGGGTCAATTCACATAGCAACCATTTTGAAGTTAAGAGTATCCTGCTTAGCAACCTCAAGAATTTAGCTTAGCAGCAATAGAAAAAATTACCATAGCAACAAGAGGATTTCACCTAGCACACGGGCAACATTGTATAGAAGCAAATCAGACAGCAATAGATCACTATTAATTCCGCTAATCATTTCTATGTTTCATTATTATTATCTGCGCAAACATTTTCCAGCAAGAAAATAACACAAACTGAATACTAAAAATACAGACTAGTATTTTTATTCCTAAAGTGTAGAGTTTGAGCCAAAACAAAGTCAATTTAAATGGCTACAAACCAGAAGCAGCAACAGCAGGAACAGCAGCAGGCTCTGCAGCAGCCGGGGTCGCAATCGCAATCTCAGAACGGCGGCCGCGGCGCTACCGGTAGAAGCGGCAGCGGCAGCTACAGTAGAAGTCGCGACAGAAGTCGCAGTCCGCCGTCTCGGCGTCGAGCCAGTCGAGATCGGGATCGAGACAGGGATAGGGATAGAGATAGAGACAGGGACCGGGATAGAGGCAGAGATCGAGAGAGGTCTCGAGACAGCAGAGATCGAGACCGTGACAGGGACAGAGGAGGCAGACGCGGCCCTTCGTTCAATCGCGACCGAGACCGCGACGAGAGAAGCAGCGTCGGTGCAGCTGTTCATCAGGCGATCGGCTCATCCATGGTGCCACCGAGTTTCCCGCAGCAGCAGCAACCTGCACCAGAATCGACGCCTCATCAATCCAATCAGAGTCAGCATCAGGTGCCTTTGCAGCGTCATCCGCCGTTGCATCCAACTGAGCGAGCGTATGACGCTGCTGTAATCGCCTCGTCAACTGAAGTTCGGTAGGTTTATGTTTAATTCGTGTATGAGTCTGTCTTAAAGGTCTTTGATATTGTCCAGGTGTGTCTTTTCTCAATTAAGTCCTGGTTTTAAATGGTTTTAAAAGGACTTGTCTAATAGTATAAAAATGTGTTTCTGATGTAGAATCTACGTTTATGTCCTTATCGACAGTAGAAATGTGTCTCAATGTGTCCTTGACAGTAGAAATGTGTCTCAATGTGTCCTTGACAGTAGAAATGTGTCTCAATGTGTCCTTGACAGTAGAAATGTGTCTCAATGTGTCCTTGACAGTAGAAATGTGTCTCAATGTGTCCTTGACAGTAGAAATGTGTCTCAATGTGTCCTTGACAGTAGAAATGTGTCTCAATGTGTCATTGACAGTAGAAATGTGTCTCAATGTGTCATTGACAGTAGAAATGTGTCTCAATGTGTCCTTGACAGTAGAAATGTGTCTCAATGTGTCATTGACAGTAGAAATGTGTCTCAATGTGTCCTTGACAGTAGAAATGTTTCTCAATGTGTCCTTGACAGTAGAAATGTGTCTCAATGTGTCCTTGACAGTAGAAATGTGTCTCAATGTGTCCTTGACAGTAGAAATGTGTCTCAATGTGTCCTTGACAGTAGAAATGTGTGGAGTGAAATGTGTCTTGATAGTAGAAATGTGTCTCAATGTGTCCTTGACAGTAGAAATGTTTCTCAATGTGTCCTTGACAGTAGAAATGTGTCTCAATGTGTCCTTGACAGTAGAAATGTGTCTCAATGTGTCCTTGACAGTAGAAATGTGTCTCAATGTGTCCTTGACAGTAGAATTGTGTCTCAATGTGTCCTTGACAGTAGAAATGTGTCTCAATGTGTCCTTGACAGTAGAAATGTGTGGAGTGAAATGTGTCTTGATAGTAGAAATGTGTCTCAATGTGTCCTTGACAGTAGAAATGTTTCTCAATGTGTCCTTGACAGTAGAAATGTGTCTCAATGTGTCCTTGACAGTAGAAATGTGTCTCAATGTGTCCTTGACAGTAGAAATGTGTCTCAATGTGTCCTTGACAGTAGAAATGTGTCTCAATGTGTCCTTGACAGTAGAATTGTGTCTCAATGTGTCCTTGACAGTAGAAATGTGTCTCAATGTGTCCTTGACAGTAGAAATGTGTGGAGTGAAATGTGTCTTGATAGTAGATGTTATACTATATTGTTTTTTATTCGTAGATACGAGCGTTGTCTTATAGCTTTTCACGGCTCTTATGTAGGAGAATATGATAGATGTTTGATTTAAATTTTAAGTTCACGAAGCTGAATTGGACGCAATCGGCATATTGTCACGAAATATACCAAAAAGTAAAAGTGCAGAAAGAACTACCTGAGTTTTGATTTCGTGACAATTTCCACCGATGTGTTAATTACTTTCTCTCTCTTACCTAAATGAGAAAAAAGTGTTACTGCTAAAATAAAAATCAATTTCCTTGCTGCTTGCGTGACAATCATTCTCCCTTAATAAAGTTCATTACGATACATATCGGCAGTCTGTTTAGTTTAAGTATAGCAGGCACACACTCACAGGAGTGTACAGCAGCCCGAACTTTATTGATCGTTAGGCATGTACACTTCACTGTGCCTTAGGGTTGGCCCTCAAAGGCGATAATTTGCACGAGCAGAGCCAAGCCGAGATTCCAATTTCGCCCCAAATAATGTGACTGCACTTGGAATCGAGCCTGGGCCGCTGGTACATTAAAGTGCCGCGCCAGACCACTGGTCTACAGCTTCTCCCGAGCTAGATGCGTTACCTTAGCGCTAGTCTATGCCACCTCCAGCTGACCATTGAAACTAGTTAATACGTGTAAATGATGCGATACTACGACAGTTTTCATTCAACACCACGCCACAGGCCCTATGCTGAAAGTGTCGAACGCCGGTTAAACCGGCTCTCCCTGAGCACTAATCTAATCGTGCTCAAACACGAATCGCTAATGCCGTTGGCTATGGAGGATCTGGCCAGGACTGGCGTGCTCTACGCTGTGCTGTTGAATCGGCAGAATGAGATGCACCAATCGTGTACTGTTAGAATCTTCTATGGCCAGCAGCCCTTTGGTGAGTTTAGAGATGGGTTCGACTAGTAGTAGTCCAATTGAGACGTAAAGAGAGAATTAGGAGATAAAGAGTAAAAGAGACAGGTAGATAAAAGAAAAAGAGACAGGTAGACAGTGAGAAGAGACAGGTACACAGCAGAAAAGAGACAGGTAGACAGCAGCAAGAGACAGGTAGACAGCGTCAACAGACAGGTAGACAGTGGAAAGAGACAGGTAGACAGCAGCAAAAGACAGGTAGACAGCGGAAAGAGACAGGTAGACAGCGGCAAGAGACAGGTAGACAGCGGGAAGAGACAGGTAGACAGTAAGAAGAGACAGGTAGACAGCGGGAAGAGACAGGTAGACAGCGGGAAGAGACAGGTAGACAGCGAGAAGAGACAGGTAGACAGCGGGAAGAGACAGGCAGACAGCGGGAAGAGCCAGAGAGCCCCGAAATCGAGCTGCCATCTCGAAGACTCGTCACCCCCCCCCCCCGCAGAGCACCGCAACATGCCCATAGACGACGCCCAGTCCATGCTGGGCCGTCATTTCGAGACGGTGCTTCGCGACCTTCGCGAGCTGCCGCCTCCGGCTTCGGTGGCGGTACCAACCGGCAACGAGCGGCTGCCGGCGGGTTTCGTGCGGCCGACGCCTCGGCTGATGCACCTGCTGCACCTGCTGGCCGATCATCGGATGCTCAGCGGCCGGGAGCTGGACGAGCTGGCCGAGTTCATTTCGGACAGGCGGGAGCGGCTGGCGGCGGCTTCTGCCAGCTCCGTGCAGGATAAGAGCTGTGAGTTGGGTGCTCAGCTCACCGACATGGGCTGCTCACGAAGGTTAATGAGCTGCCCGTGAAAGCAGCTTTTGAACTTCACAAATTAAATCCACCATCGCCTTGAGCATGGTCTCAAATCCGCCATCCCCTTGAGCATGGTCTCAAATCCGCCATCTCCTTGAGCATGGTCTCAAATCCGCCATCTCCTTGAGCATTGTCTCAAATCCGCCATATCCTTGAGCATGGTCTCAAATCCGCCATCTCCTTGAGCATGGTCTCAAATCCGCCATCTCCTTGAGCATGGTCTCAAATCCGCCATCTCCTTGAGCATGGTCTCAAATCCGCCATCCCCTTGAGCATGGTCTCAAATCCGCCATCTCCTTGAGCATGGTCTTAAATCCGCCATCCCCTTGAGCATGGTCTCAAATCCGCCATCTCCTTAAGCATGGTCTCAAATCCGCCATCAACTTGAGCATGGTCTCAAATCCGCCATCAACTTGAGCATGGTCTCAAATCCGCCATCAACTTGGGCATGGTCTCAAATTCGTTTCCCACACTTCATTCCAGACTCCAGCCATCATCAATCGGGCGCCCCAGTCTCAGTTGCGTCAAACCAATCCATCGGCCAGCTTCCTCAAAATCCACCGCAGCATCATCAGCAGCAGCCGGCTCAGCATCCTCCCATAATGATGCAGCAGCATAATCGTCCCAATCCCAATATTCCGCCTCATCAAAGCCAGCAGCCTCAGCATCCGCAGCATCTCCAGCATTTACAGCAGGCTCAGCAGCCTCAGCATCATCAGCAGCCTAATCAGCCTCTGCCGCCTCAGCATCCTCAGCAGCCTCAGCATCCTCATCAGCCCCACCATCAAGCGCCTCAGAGAACGCCGGAGCAGCAGAAGCAGCCGGCAGCCCCAGCAGCCGCAGCAGCCAGCATTCTGCAGCAGCAAGCCGACTTGCAGGCAAAAATTCTCAGCTTATTGAATCCAGCAGCGGCTGGTGCGGCTGGCCAGCAGCCTCAGCCTCATCAGTCCAAGCAGCAGCCTCCCCAGCCAAATATTGGCCAGATTCAAAAGGCTCTCGACTCGCTCTTCGGCGGCAGCGGGGGTGGCGGAAGTGGCGCAGGTGCGGGAGGTGGCGGCGGTGGCGGCGGTCCGTCTCTGCCTCCGCTGCCCACTTTGCCAGCCCAGCAGCAGCCGCAGCCTCAGCCGCAGTCCCGCCAGCCCAGCGGCGCGGACCCCAGACTCGCTCGGTACGGCGGGTTTCCACGCGGTGGCGGCAGCGGCGGTCACGAAAACTGGTGATCTTGTGGGGTGCAGTGGGGACTGCTGTGGCCCAGTTTCTGTTGGATATTGGCTGGTAGATCATCTGATAGATCTATGACCAGATTGAGGATAATCTGATAGATCTGTGACCAGATTGTGGATAATCTGATAGATCTATGACCAGATTGTGGATAATCTGATAGATCTGTGACCAGATTGTGGATCATCTGATAGATGTGTGACCAGATTGTGGATAATCTGATAGATCTGTGACCAGATTGTGGATCATCTGATAGATGTGTGACCAGATTGTGGATAATCTGATAGATCTATGACCAGATTGTAGATCATCTGATAGATCTGTGACCAGATTGTGGATAATCTGATAGATCTATGACCAGATTGTGGATAATCTGATAGATCTGTGACCAGATTGTGGATAATCTGATAGATCTATGACCAGATTGTGGATAATCTGATAGATCTGTGACCAGATTGTGGATCATCTGATAGATCTATGACCAGATTGTGGATCATCTGATAGATCTGTGACCAGATTGAGGATCATCTGATAGATGTGTGACCAGATTGAGGATCATCTGATAGATGTGTGACCAGATTGAGGATCATCTGATAGACTAATCTTAGCCTCAGAAACCCTAATATTCATGTCACTCAGTCCCGAATGCTTAATAAAGATTCGATGCATTTTAACAGCTCATAAGTCATTAAATATTTCAAGCACATCCTCCTGTATCTGCAGCTTAACCCATCAGCCACAAATGCTGTTATGATTTTTGTAAGTCAGTCAAAGTTATCATCTATAAGTACGTTATGTACTTTGTTACTGTTTTGTTACTAACAGTAGCAACTTTTCAACTAAGAGGCTTGAATAATCGACCTTCATTTGTCCTCAATATGCATGTCTGTTGTTGAATACCCCAGTCCTTTTGCATTAGTTTAAGTTTTCATATTGATACTGTTCTCATCATTAATTAGTGTCTAAATGTACTTTAATCTGCGAGAGGTTTCTAAGCTGGTGTGTCACTTCCCTGCTACTGTTAGTAGTCAGTAGCGTTTTCCTTACTGTAATTTTCATGCATTCTGTCAAAAGCTGAGCAATACCAGTGCATGATTTCTGTTGCCTGTCAATCACAGCCAATCGGTTATCGCATTGCTGCAGTGCCGGTGAGTCTGAATACAAATTGGCATGCGAGCTGTGCCTGCATCTGGGCAGCAACTGCAGCTTGTAGGAAGATTTTTCCCTGCTTCAGTGCGACTGTGAAACTGAAGCCTTAAGTGTTCAATTTATTTGATAATTATTAGCATAATTAGTGTCAATCAGTGCCATATTCAGATGTCAATCAGTGCCATATTCAGGTGTCAATAAGTGCCATATTCAGGTGTCAATCAGTGCCATATTCAGGTGTCAATCAGTGCCATATTCAGGTGTCAGTCAGTGCCATATTCAGGTATCAATCAGTGCCATATTCAGGTGTCAATCAGTGCCATATTCAGGTGTCAATCAGTGTCATATTCAGGTATCAATCAGTGCCATATTCAGGTGTCAATCAGTGCCATATTCAGGTGTCAATCAGTGTCATATTCAGGTGTCAATCAGTGCCATATTCAGGTGTCAGTCAGTGCCATATTTAGGTGTCAATCAGTGCCATATTCAGGTGTCAGTCAGTCACATTCAGCACTCCAATCCCAACCCCAATCCCCCACCTAGCAACCAGCTGTCACCTGTCAATCAATCATGGCCCTATCAAAATCTGAGCTCGCCGCTCTGTGCAAGCCGCCACCACCCGAGACCAGCGGCTTCATCATGCAGCAGACGATGCTGCGAGTCAAGGACCCTCGCCGGTCGCTGGACTTTTATTCCTCAGTGCTGGGGATGCGGCTGCTCGGCAAGTTCGACTTCCCCAGCATGGCGTTCTCGCTGTACTTCATGGGCTACGCTGAGGAGGCCAGCATTCCCAAGGGCGACACGGAGCGCATCGCCTACCTGTTCAGGTTGCCGGGGACTGTGGAGCTGACGCACAACTATGGGACAGAGTCTGACCCTGACCAGGTGTGTGTTTATGGACTGCTGAGTCCCAGTGTCTGGACTGCTGAGTCCCAGTGTCTGGACTGCTGAGTCCCAGTGTCTGGACTGCTGAGTCCCAGTGTCTGGACTGCTGAGTCCCAGTGTCTGGACTGCTGAGTCCCATTGTCTGGACTGCTGAGTCCCAGGACTGCTGAGTCCCAGGACTGCTGAGTCCCAGTGTCTGGACTGCTGAGTCCCAGTGTCTGGACTGCTGAGTCCCAGTGTCTGGACTGCTGAATCCCAGTGTCTGGACTGCTGAGTCCCAGTGTCTGGACTGCTGAGTCCCAGTGTCTGGACTGCTGAGTCCCAGGACTGCTGAGTCCCAGGACTGCTGAGTCCCAGTGTCTGGACTGCTGAGTCCCAGTGTCTGGACTGCTGAGTCCCAGTGTCTGGACTGCTGAATCCCAGTGTCTGGACTGCTGAGTCCCAGTGTCTGGACTGCTGAGTCCCAGTGTCTGGACTGCTGAGTCCCAGTGTCTGGACTGCTGAGTCCCAGTGTCTGGACTGCTGAATCCCAGTGTCTGGACTGCTGAGTCCCAGTGTCTGGACTGCTGAGTCCCATTGTCTGGACTGCTGAGTCCCAATGTCCCAATCCCATTGCCATCCCACACCAATCCTATTGCCATCCCACACCAATCCCATTGCCATCCCACACCAATCCCATTGCCATCCCACACCAATCCTATTGCCATCCCACACCAATCCCACTCCCATCCCACACCAATCCCATTGCCATCCCACACCAATCCCATTCCCATCCCACACCAATCCCATTGCCATCCCACACCAATCCCATTGCCATCCCACACCAATCCCATTGCCATATCCCACACCAATCCTATTGCCATCCCACACCAATCCTATTGCCATCCCACACCAATCCCATTGCCATCCCACGCCAATCCCATTGCCATCCCACACCAATCCCATTGCTAGGCCTACCACAACGGCAACTCGGACCCCCGCGGCTTCGGCCACATCGGCATCAGCGTCCCGGATGTCGCCGAGGCCTGCAGGCGTTTCGAGCGACTCGGCGTGAAGTTCGCCAAGAAGCCGGACGACGGCAAGATGAAGGGCCTCGCCTTCATTCTGGACCCTGACGGCTACTGGATTGAAATCCTCAATGCCGGCAGGATGGTGGAGATCGCCAAGGTGGACTGACAAGGACTGCTCAGCTGCAGCTCATAAATCTGACAGCCCACAGCGGCAGTGACTGCAGCCGTCAGTCCTCCTCTCTGCTCTTCTGTGCTGCACCGCCCTTTGCGCCCTCACCTGCTAGCGAACTCTGATGTACCACACTGCACCAAATCAGTGACTGTCTTTGCCTTAAAACTGATCATTTTATACCTGCCTTTCTGCAGTTCACCTTCAAGTTGTTGGTGACAAAGGTGAACTTTAATCTGAATTCCGAATAATCAAAATAAATCCACTTTATCCCACTGTGGAATATTTTACTAATAAATGTGATTACTCAAAATATTGTCAATCATAAATTTAAAAATTGTTTTCTCTACTTGGTTTTGACTATGAACTCAATGGGGATGAATTCGGGGCAGATGGAGACTGTGTTGATGGAGCTGATGAGAGACGGGTGTTGATGGAGCTGGTGAGAGACTGGGTGTTGATGGAGCTGATGAGAGACTGGGTGTTGATGGAGCTGATGAGAGACTTCGTGTTGATGGAGCTGATGAGAGAGACTGGGTGTTGATGGAGCTGATGAGAGAGACTGGGTGTTGATGGAGCTGATGAGAGAGACTGGGTGTTGATGGAGCTGATGAGAGACTTCGTGTTGATGGAGCTGATGAGAGACTGGGTGTTGATGGAGCTGATGAGAGACTGGGTGTTGATGGAGCTGATGAGAGACTGGGTGTTGATGAAGCTGATGAGAGACTGGGTGTTGATGGAGCTGATGAGAGACTGGGTGTTAATGGAGCTGATGAGAAACTGGGTGTTGATGGAGCTGATGAGAGAGACTGGGAATTGATGGAGCTGATGAGAGAGACTGGGTGTTGATGGAGCTGATGAGAGACTGGGAATTGATGGAGCAGCACCAGAGATTAACGAGTTATGAAGCTCATGCAGTCCCTGAATTCTAGATCTCTATGATTAGATCTACTCCAGTTTAAGGCATTTTGCAGGCAGCCAGCTTCTAATCTGCATCAGAGCCCTATAAGATTTGTACTTTTTATCCGTCATCTCTACAAAGACTTTCATTTACTTTTCACACAAAGCTGATGAGTGCATCCGGAGTTTCTGACAGCGCCTTGATGTACAATACATGAAAATTGTGCTCTGCTCGCACATCAATTTCTACGTTCCAAAGCTAAAAACACGTGTGCCTATACATATTTAACCCAAAGCAGTGACCCATTGTAAAAAGTATAAAGTAAGTTTAATTTAATTATTTAATCAATTAAGTATGAAATACGTGCTATTTAAGTTTTTTTCAGGGTAAATTAATTACTTTAAATATGCATGTTTATTAATTTCTAATCAGTAAATATCAGTTATGAATTCACTGGCAAGATAAACAATTATCAGACAAAGAAGGTCATCACATATTAAAAATTCCATCAGTATTGTACTCAAAAACCCGGCCTACAATAAATCAATCACTCCAGAAACCCCACATTTCGATTACTATTCGGCCTGTGAACAAAATTAGGATGCACTGAACACCTGCAGTCTCCTGTTGCCTCTGTCAGCCACCACCAGCTGCTCGCGCGGACCTCCCGTCACCAACGCCAGGCCCCATGGACCCCTGAATCTGCCGTCTCCGCTGCCGCTCTCGCCCGGAGTCCCCAGAGTCCACAGCAGCGACCCGTCGTCTGGAGCCACCGCTCGCACTGAGTGACCCCACAATTCACTCACGAACAGGCGGCCTCTGCTGTCGACGGCCACATCCCATGGCCAAACAAACTGTTTAAGGTGAGAACTCTGAGTCGGGAAGGAGGCGACCAGCTGCTGGGTGTCGATGCGCACTCTGTGCACCTGATCGTGCTTCCTGTCTCTCACCAGAATGCAGCTGTCGTGAGTCGCCAGGTTGCGCAGATCAGCATCGGGAAGCTGAGACAGCGTGATCACCGTCTTCATCTCCCAAGTCGATTTGCTGAATGCAGCAATTTTGTTTCCACTGGACACAAACACGGAGGCTGCGTTGCCGCCGATTCCCCTGATGTAACCGAAGCCCTCGATGTGTGGGCGGACTCGACACACCGCGCGACCGCTCAGGTCCGTCACTGTCACTGCATCAACATGAGCAATGAACAGCAGCTGACGGTCGCAGTGAAGGCCACAGATGTACTTCGTCCAGTCGATGTCGCAGTGGCACTGCAGCTTCTGTGAGCCGTCCACAGAAAGCACCAGTAGGTGATCCTCGTTGGAATAGAATGATGCAATGATGCAGGGCTGAGGAAGAGTTTTTCTGCCGTATTTCGCTGACTCGGCAGGAACCACACGGCCTGAGCGGTCACCAACGAATCCGCTGGTGTCGCTGCACACAGCCAGCCACTCAACAAGGCCGTCCAGCTTCACCTCGTGACTGAAGACCATCGGCTCCAAAAGTCTCCCTCTCTGAGCAGCTATATCTCTATCTCCTCGGATGTCGCAGTCACCGCAGCGTCTCTCGACCAGTCGCCCTCTTCGCTGCGTCCCGCACAAATGCCGACCAGCCGCTCGAGCTGGCCCAGAAGCCGCAGCTGCAGCTCCTCATTGTCGCTCTGGTCTCTGAGCAGGCGCTCTGACCTCTCAAAGTCGGCCTCCAAGTCTCCAAGCGATTCGTGCATGGACTGGACCAAGCGAAGCAGCTCCGCCATGTCGCCTGCAGCCTCCGCCGTGGCCACCTCCTGCTTGTAGCTGGAGACGTCCTCGAGGTCCCGCTCGCACACACGCACTGCCTCAAGCACACCTGAGAGCTGGCCCGTCACCCTGCTACGAAACGAGTCGATGTGTTGCTGTACCAAATCGAATTTGTGATTGACCTCTTGCAGCTGCTGTTGGATGTCGAGAGCGAGACGACGCAGCGACTCAGCGTCTTGTCTTGGTCGCAGCAGCGCTGCACGGCCAGCTGCACCTGCTGCGCCTTGTGGCTCTTGTGGCTCTTGTGAGTCTTGTGAGTCTTGTGATTCTTGTGACTCTTGTGATTCTTGGTGGTCTTGTGACTCTTGTGAGTCTTGTGAGTCTTGTGAGTCTTTTGAGTCTTTTGAGTTTTTTGACTCTTGTGAGTAGGCACGCAGCAGCTCGTCGACCTCCTCCTTGAGCTTGAATAGATTGGCCACATCGACACTGAGGTGCTGACTGCACATGTGGCAGCGGGAGAACGGAGCCACACCGACTGCAGCTTGGTCGCAGATGATGCAGAGAGGAGTTGGGGAAGCGGGAGGCGCGTCCGAACTCGAGCTGTCGCTGGAGTCTCCAAGACTCATTGTTTGTCAGGTAGTTTTCTATTTATAAAATTCTTTTCAATGCAGAGTTTCCACAAAGCGAAACACAGTCAGATCTGCTTCAATCGGTGCCCTCTTCCAAGGAAACGGCTGCGCAGAACTTTGTGTTTGATCTCAACTTGATGTTAAAATTAAATGAAATTACGTAGATTAAAAGCTGTCGGACGAGGTTTAATTTTGTTTTTATTGATTATTTTAGAGAAAATGTGTTTTTATAATGATTCAAAATTCAAATCAGCCTAAAGCTGCTCAGGTGGTCATAGTGGGGAGCTGAGAAGCCTGTCGCAATGACAATGCAGCTCCTCTCTCCCAGTCTGTCTGCCCTGTGCAGGCATTGAGCATCGCAGATTCTTTATCTCCAGTTCGCTGTACTCAGCGGGCAGAGAGCCGCCCTGTTCAGTACTTTCCATTCATATTGCGGTAGGGCTGTACACTGGCTCTGCTACTGACTGCACTGTATCGCTGTTCTGCTGTATGTCCCGCCGGCTTTAAGTCTGCACTGGAATGGGAGAGGAAGCTGCACTCTGATGCAGCATGAGCGACAGCCAAGCCGATTAAGCCCGCTGTAGAAACGTAGATCTGCCGTATCGCCAGTGCATTTAGCATGCTCTGGAGAAACGGTGTTTCAATGCTTTAAAGTGCTCGCAGGATCGCCCAGAATGCGGTGGAAGACGTGACGCCGCAATGTTCGAAGGTTTGAAGGTCTTCTTCTGCAGCCAACTCACGGCAGACAAATTTAGTGGAAAAAAATCCCATTTCTAGCGAACACACTAAATGCACTGGCGATATATTTTTATGTATATTGTTTTGTACCAATCCAGCTCTTAACAGACAAAATCTGGCATCCCAACCAAATGAAAAATTCTGACTTCGCCTCTACTCCCGCGATTCGATCAATCAGCTGCTGTCATGTCTTATTGGCAATCACGCCGCAGTCGCTATGCAGCATGTGTGATTGGCAATCACGCCGCAGTCGCTATGCAGCATGTGTGATTGGCAATCACGCCGCAGTCGCTATGCAGCATGTCTGATTGGCAATCATGCCACAGTCGCTATGCAGCATGTGTGATTGGCAATCATGCCACAGTCGCTATGCAGCATGTGTGATTGGCAATCATGCCACAGTCGCTATGCAGCATGTGTGATTGGCAATCATGCCACAGTCGCTATGCAGCATGTGTGATTGGCAATCATGCCACAGTCGCTATACAGCATGAAGTCAGTTAAAGTCCCTCAGCTTCTGATGCAGCAGCGGTTTTGGCAGCCACTCATTCATTTTCAATGTTAAAGAGCCCCCAATTGTAGACGCGACCCTGCATGGTCCCAACTCAGGGATCCCAAGCCCCTTTTCCCGATGAATCATCAATCACTCATCACGTACACCCACCCCACCCTGACCTTTAGATCAGCATTGTTTACCCCGATCTCCGTAACCTATTCCCATCAATAATCACGTGACTTGTTTCCCAACCCCTCCACATTTTTCTAGCCAATCACAGCGCTGCTAAGCAGGTGACGTCATTTGCTGGTTTGGCGACGCCGGTCAAGGACAGGTCAAGGCCGCCCGTTGTTCGCGTGTCATGCCGTAGCTGATTTTAATCCATTTCTCACAACTGGCCCGTGTTCGACTCACCCTTGACCTCCGTGCGAGGGTCAAAACCGACATCTTGCTTAGGTGTCCATCTCCATCATTATATTAACTGCTCAGATCCCCATTCACTGTGGAACTTTTTCATGTAAAACCTATTCACTGTTAAACCATGTGACATTCCCTCATAAGACAAAGTCAAGAAAGAAGCCAGCACTGCAGTATTCTATATAGAAGAGCTCAGCCCAAGAGCCTACAGAATAAACAGCACAGTAAAAGTTGTATTCGCGTTCGTCTATTTATCGTACGAGACAAGCCGCCCAGGGTGGTTGCGTGAAAAATACAAAAGCCTCACACCCTCACCACAAAACAGAAGCTGGAAAGCCGGTCTCGTAGCAGGAGCCAGACGGGTAGAACGCCTACTGCTGCAGTCTCAGGTTGAAAGCTAGTCAAATATTTATTACCATGGCTAAAGCTACCTATGCCATGCTATAAAAGGCAAAGCAGGAAACCATTGAGGAAAATGCAACACAGAAGCGAGCGCTGAGTCTGCAGCGAGTGAGGAGAATTTAAGCATGCTGCATGCCATTTTTGCTGAAATTCAATTTAACAATCAGGTACCAATTTCTGCTGCTGAAACTTCAAGAAAAAAAAAGACCATGAGAGAAGTGTTGAGGGCCAACGTTTATTTTTATTAGTACATACGTAATGGTAAATGTGCTTCTATTCAATAAATATTTATTCTGAATATAATGGACATAATAAACAGTTATTAGACAAAAAAGTTATCCAAGTTTAAATTTGTTTCAATAAACACAATCAAAAATACCCAGTCTCCAACAAATCAATTACTCCAGAAACCCCAAAAATCGATTATTTATTTGGCCTGTGAATAATTTTAGGATGCACTGAACACCTGCAGTCTGTTGTTGGTACAGTCAGCCACCACCAGCTGCTCGCGCGGACCTCCCGTCACCACCGCCAGACCCCATGGACCCCTGAATCTGCCGTCTCCGCTGCCGCTCTCGCCCGAAGTCCCCAGAGTCCACAGCAGCGACCCGTCGTCTGGAGCCACCGCTCGCACTGAGTAACCCGAAAATTCACTCACGAACAGGCGGCCTCTGCTGTCGACGGCCACATCCCATGGATGAGCAAACTGTTGGAGGCCGGAACGCTGAGTCGGGAAGGAGGCGACCAGCTGCTGGGTGTCGATACGAACTCTGTGCACCTGATTGTGCATCCAGTCTGTCACCAGAATGCAGCTGTCGTGAGTCGCCAGGTTGTGCAGATCAGCATGAGGAAGCTGAGACAGCGTGATGACCGTCTCCATCTGCCAAGTCGCTTTGCTGAATGCAGCAATTTTGTTTCTACTGGACACAAACACCGAGGCTGCGTTGCCGCCGATTCCCCTGATTTTACCGAAGCCCTTGACGTGTGGGCGGACTCGACGCACTGCGCGACCACTCAGGTCCGTCACCGTCACTGCGTCATCCTGAGCAATGAACAGCAGCTGACGGTCGCAGTGAAGGCCACAGATGTACTCCGTCCAGTCGATGTCGCAGTGGCACTGCAGCTTCTGTGAGCCGTCCACAGACAGCACCAGTAGGTGATCCTCGTTGGAATAGAATGATGCAATGATGCAGGGCTGAGGAAGAGTTTTTCTGCCGTATTTCGCTGACTCGGCAGGAACCACACGGCCTGAGCGGTCACCAACGAATCCGCTGGTGTCGCTGCACACAGCCAGCCACTCAACAAGGCCGTCCAGCTTCACCTCGTGACTGAAGACCATCGGCTCCAAAAGTCTCTCTCTCTGAGCAGCTATATCTCTGTCTATCTCCTCGGATGTCGCAGTCACCGCAGCGTTTCTCGACCAGTCGCCCTCTTCGCTGCGTCCCGCACAAATGCCGACCAGCCGCTCGAGCTGGCCCAGAAGCCGCAGCTGCAGCTCCTCATTGTCGCTCTGGTCTCTGAGCAGGCGCTCTGACCTCTCAAAGTCGGCCTCCAAGTCTCCAAGCGATTCGTGCATGGACTGGACCAGGCGAAGCAGCTCCGCCATGTCGCCTGCAGCCTCCGCCGTGGCCACCTCCTGCTTGTAGCTGGAGACGTCCTCGAGGTCCCGCTCGCACACACGCACTGCCTCAAGCACACCTGAGAGCTGGCCCGTCACCCTGCTACGAAACGAGTCGATGTGTTGCTGTACCAAATCGAATTTGTGATTGACCTCTTGCAGCTGCTGTTGGATGTCGAGAGCGAGACGACGCAGCGACTCAGCGTCTTGTCGGTGTCGCAGCAGCGCTGCACGACCAGCTGCATCTGCTGCGCATTGTGAGTCTTGTGACTCTTGTGACTCTTGTGAGTAGGCACGCAGCAGCTCATCGACCTCCTCCTTGAGCTTGAATAGATTGGCCACATCGACACTGAGGTGCTGACTGCACATGTGGGAGAGGGAGAACGGAGCCACACCGACTGCAGCTTGGTCGCAGATGATGCAGAGAGGAGTTGGGGTAGCGGGAGGCGCTTCCGAACTCGAGCTGTCGCTGGTGCTTTTGCGGCTCATTGTTGGATTGCCTTTGAAGAGCTGAAATCAGAAAAAGTTGAAACGCCTTAGGGTAAGAAGAGGGAGAAGAGTCGGAATAGAGGGAGAACAGAGGAGAACAGGGGGAGAACAGAAACCGACTCACCTGTCAAATGCGAAATGCAGTCAGATTTCGAGTCAGGGAGTTCAGTGTCGATCAAGGAATTCTGGGCTGAGTATCCTCTGCTGCCAGTGCAAGGGTGCTGAGCTCTGCAAAAGCCAGTGTGCCACACACTTTGAATCGGTGCCAGTATCGCAGGTCACAGAATTGCATCTCTGCAGCTGCAAGAATGCTCAGTCTGAGAAATTACTGAGCACACACTGGTACCTGTTCTGGGTGAGTTTTCGATTGCAGATAATTATTAATTTAACTTTGTTTGTCTGTGCAGCGGTGCGAAATTCGAATTTCGAGCTATTCGATGTTGGAAATGTGCATCGGAGACCGAGTTGGTCCGGCTGGCAACTCCTGCTGCACTCAGCTGAGCTCTGCAGTCTCTGCGCTTCTCATTCCGTTTCTGTGTGTGCAGCCTGCGGTCTGGTGTACTTTGCCAGCAGCTGTGCGATGAAGCTCGCGTGTGCAGAGCGGCCTGCAGTAACAATGAAGACTGCTGGCTGAGAAATGAGTGGGGAGAGAGTAGGTGCGGCAGGTGTGCTCAGGAGAGGTGTATAAGAGTTTTATATTCGGCTGCCAACTAAGAATTCGCATGCGACTAATACTTTTTAATCCTGAGCCTTCCGCTAATCATCGTCTTGAAATTGACAAATCGAATACTTTGACGCGGATGCAATAAGTTCGATAGAGACCGGTCTGGAAAAGAAATTTATTAGCCCTTCTATAAGGAAATATCCTTCCAAAGCAGTTAGGACAGTCAAATTTACCCACATAGTAACGAAACGACAACCAGACGCACAGTCCAATTTTCCGCAATAAATCATTTTCCAACGGGTATTTGGATACAGAAACGTGAAAAACTGTAACTCATTTCAGTATTTCACTCAGAACTCAACTCAGAAACAGAACGAAACAATGTGCTAACTTTAGGCACCAGTAAAATGCTTTTAAACCACGGCTCTGGTTAGAGTTTGTGACCAAGATAATTTAGGTTGAAGTAAGCGTTGCACTGCAGAAACTGGGCTTCAAGTTCTGCCTGATAGATTCTTTTAAGTATTCGACTGAGAGCCCAAACTTTACATAACTGCTTGGCCCATATACATGTGCGTGTATATAATTTTTAAGTTTAGAAGCTACTATGGGGCCCCTTTTACTTTTGGAACACCGTATTACGAACGTATTAGGTGTCGATTTTGAATAAGTTATACGATTATCAAGTAGCTCTATATAAGTAGATTCTATAAATATATTACGATACATATCGGCAGTCTGTTTAGTTTTAAGTACGACTGCTAACGCCGCTGACTCCCCTGAGTAGGAGGCACACAAGCGAGCGCGTGGAGGCGAACGCAGTCATAAGCACAGGCACACACTCTCAGGAGTGCACAGCAGCCCTAACTGTATTGATCGTTAGGCATGTACACTTCACTGTTCCTTAGGGTTGGCCCTCAAACGCGTTAATTGCACGAGCAGGACCGATTCGAGATTCTAATTTAGCCCCGAATTAATGTGACTGCTCTTGGAATCGAGCCTGGGCCGGTGAAACATCAGAGCGCCGCGCCAGACCACTGGTCTACAGCTTCTCCCAGCTGGACGCGTGACTTTTGAGCTAGTCTATCCCCTCCAGCTGATCCATGAAACTAATTTAATACATGCAAATGCTAAGAAAGTTTTCATTCAACACCACGCAGCAGGCCCTATGCTGAAAGTGTCGAACGCCGGTTAAACCGGCTCTCCCTGAGCACTAATCTAATCGTGCTCAAACACGAATCGCTAATGCCGTTGGCTATGGAGGATCTGGCCAGGACTGGCGTGCTCTACGCTGTGCTGTTGAATCGGCAGAATGAGATGCACCAATCGTGTACTGTTAGAATCTTCTATGGCCAGCAGCCCTTTGGTGAGTCTAGAGATGGGTGTTACTAGTAGTAGTCCAATTGAGACGTAAAGAGAGAATTAGAAGATAAAGAGTAAAAGAGACAGGTAGATAAAAGAAAAAGAGACAGGTAGACAGCGGGAAGAGACAGACAGACTGCGGGAAGAGCCAGAGAGTCCCGACATTTAGCTGCCATCTCGAAGACTCGCCACCCCCCGCAGAGCACCGCAACATGCCCATAGACGACGCCCAGTCCATGCTGGGCCGTCATTTCGAGACGGTGCTTCGCGACCTTCGCGAGCTGCCGCCTCCGGCTTCTCTCTGATGCACCTGCTGCACCTGCTGGCCGATCATCGGATGCTCAGCGGCCGGGAGCTGGACGAGCTGGCCGAGTTCATTGCGGCCAGGCGGGAGCGGCTGGCGGGGCTTCTGCCGGCTCCGTGAAGGATAAGAGCTGTAAGTTGGGTGCTTAGCTCACCGACATGGGCTGCTCACGAAGGGTAATGAGCTGCCTGTGAAAGTTTTTGAACTTCGCAAATCAAATTCGCCATCCTTGAAAGTAATCTCAAATCCACCATCCCCTTGAGCATGGTCTCAAATCCGCTTTCCAACATTACATTCCAGACTCCAGCCATCATCAATCGGGTGCTCCAGTTTCCTTTGCGTCAAACCAGTCCATTGGCCAGCTTCCTCAGAATCCACCACAGCATCATGAGCACCAGCAACATCAGCACCAGCCGGCTCAGCTTCATCCAATAACGATGCTGCAGCATAATCGTTCCAATCCCAATATTCCGCCTCATCAAAGCCAGCATCCTCAGCATCCTCAGCAGCCTCAGCATCCTCATCAGCCCCACCATCAGGCGCCTCAGAGAACGCCAGAGCAGCAGAAGCAGCCGGCAGCCCCAGCAGCCGCAGCAGCCAGCATTCTGCAGCAGCAAGCCGACTTGCAGGCAAAAATTCTCAGCTTATTGAATCCGGCAGCGGCTGGTGCGGCTGGCCAGCAGCCTCAGCCTCATCAGTCCAAGCAGCAGCCTCCCCAGCCAAATATTGGCCAGATTCAGAAGGCTCTCGACTCGCTCTTCGGCGGCAGCGGGGTGGCGGAAGTGGCGCAGGTGCGGGAGGTGCTGGAGGTGGCGGCGGTCCGTCTCTGCCTCCGCTGCCCACTTTGCCAGCCCAGCAGCAGCCGCAGCCTCAGCCGCAGTCCCGCCAGCCCAGCGGCGCGGACCCCAGACTCGCTCGGTACGGCGGCTTTCCGCGCGGTGGCGGCAGCGGCGGTCACGAAAACTGGTGATCTTGTGGGGTGCAGTGGGGACTGCTGTGGCCCAGTTTCTGTTGGATATTGGCTGGTAGATCATCTGATAGATGTGTGACCAGATTGTGGATAATCTGATAGATCTATGACCAGATTGAGGATCATCTGATAGATCTGTGACCAGATTGTGGATCATCTGATAGATCTGTGACCAGATTGAGGATAATCTGATAGATGTGTGACCAGATTGTGGATCATCTGATAGACTAATCTTAGCCTCAGAAACCCTAATATTCATGTCACTCAGTCCCGAATGCTTAATAAAGATTCAGTGCATTTTAACAGCTCATAAGTCATTAAATATTTCAAGCACATCCTCCTGTATCTGCAGCTTAACCCATCAGCCACAAATGCTGTTATGATTTTTGTAAGTCAGTCAAAGTTATCATCTATAAGTACATTATGTACTTTGCTACTGTTTTGTTACTAACAGTAGCAACTTTTCAACTAAGAGGCTTGAATAATTGACCTTCAGTTGTTCTCAATATGCATGTCTGTTGTTGAATACCCCAGTCCCTTTGCATTAGTTTAAGTTTTCATATTGATATTGTTCTCATCATTTAGTCTCCGAATGTACTTTAATTTGCGGTAGGTTTCTAAGCTGGTGTGTCACTTCCCTACCACTGTTAGTAGTCAGTAGCGTTTTCCTTACTGTAATTTTCATGCATTCTGTCAAAAGCTGAGCAATACCAGTGCATGATTTCTGTTGCCTGTCAATTATAGCCAATCGGCCATCGCATTGCTGCAGTGCCGGTGAGTCTGAATACAAATTGGCATGCGAGCTGTGGCTGCATCTGGGCAGCAACTGCAGCTTGGGGGAAGATTTTCCTTGCTTCAGTGCGACTGCGAAACTGAAGCCTTGAGTGTTCAATTTATTTGATAATTGTTAGCATAATTAGTGTCAGTCAGTGCTATATTCAGGTGTCAATCAGTGCCATATTCAGGTGTCAATCAGTGCCATATTCAGGTGTCAATCAGTGCCATATTCAGGTGTCAATCAGTGCCATATTCAGGTGTCAATCAGTGCCATATTCAGGTGTCAGTCAGTGCAATATTCAGGTGTCAATCAGTGCCATATTCAGGTGTCAATCAGTGCCATATTCAGGTGTCAGTCAGTGCCATATTCAGGTGTCAATCAGTGCCATATTCAGGTGTCAATCATTGTCATATTCAGGTGTCAATCAGTGCCATATTCAAGTGTCAGTCAGTGCCATATTCAGATGCCAATCAGTCACATTCAGCACTCCAATCCCAACCCCAATCCCCCACCTGGCAACCAGCTGTCACCTGTCAATCAATCATGGCCCTATCAAAATCTGAGCTCGCCGCTCTGTGCAAGCCGCCACCGCCCGAGACCAGCGGCTTCATCATGCAGCAGACGATGCTGCGAGTCAAGGACCCTCGCCGGTCGCTGGACTTTTATTCCTCAGTGCTGGGGATGCGGCTGCTCGGCAAGTTCGACTTCCCCAGCATGGCGTTCTCGCTGTACTTCATGGGCTACGCTGAGGAGGCCAGCATTCCTAAGGGCGACACGGAGCGCATCGCCTACCTGTTCAGGCTGCCGGGGACTGTGGAGCTGACGCACAACTATGGGACAGAGTCTGACCCTGACCAGGTGTGTGTTCATGGACTGCTGAATCCCAGTGTCTGGACTGCTGAGTCCCAATGTCTGGACTGCTGAGTCCCAGTGTCTGGACTGCTGAATCCCAGTGTCTGGACTGCTGAATCCCAGTGTCTGGACTGCTGAGTCCCAGTGTCTGGTCTGCTGAGTCCCATTGTCTGGACTGCTGAGTCCCAGTGTCTGGACTGCTGAGTCCCAATGTCCCAATCCCATTGCCATCCCACACCAATCCCATTGCCATCCCACACCAATCCCATTGCCGTCCCACACCAGTCCCATTGCCATCCCACACTAATCCCATTGCCATCCCACACTAATCCCATTGCCAGGCCTACCACAACGGCAACTCGGACCCCCGCGGCTTCGGCCACATCGGCATCAGCGTCCCGGATGTCGCCGAGGCCTGCAGGCGTTTCGAGCGACTCGGCGTGAAGTTCGCCAAGAAGCCGGACGACGGCAAGATGAAGGGCCTCGCCTTCATTCTGGACCCTGACGGCTACTGGATTGAAATCCTCAATGCCGGCAGGATGGTGGAGATCGCCAAGGTGGACTGACAAGGATGCTCAGCTGCAGCTCATAAATTTGACAGCCCACAGCGGCAGTGACTGCAGCCGTCAGTCCTCCTCTCTGCTCTTCTGTGCTGCACCGCCCTTTGAAATTGCGCCCTCAGCTGTTAGCGAATTCTGATGTACCGCACTGCACCAAATCAGTGACTGTCTTTGCCTTAAAACTGATCATTTTATACCTGCCTTTCTGCAATTCACCTTCAAGTTGTTGGTGACAAAGTCGAACTTTAATCTGAATTTCGAATAATCAAAATAAATCCGCTTTATCCCACTCAGAAATATTTTACTAGTAAATCTGATTACTCAAATATTGTCAATCAAAAATGTAAAAATTGTTTTCTCTACTTGTTTTTGACTTTGAACTCAATGGGGATGAATTCTGGGCAGATGGAGACTGAGTGTTGATGGAGCTGATGGAAGACTGGGTGTTGATGGAGCTGGTGAGAGACTGGGTGTTGATGGAGCTGATGAGAGACTGGGTGTTGATGGAGCTGATGAGAGACTGGGTGTTGATGGAGCTGATGAGAGACTGGGTGTTGATGGAGCTGATGAGAGACTGGGTGTTGATGGTGCTGATGAGAGACTGGGTGTTGATGGAGCTGATGAGAGAGACTGGGTGTTGATGGAGCTGATGAGAGACAAGGACGCTGATGCTGCTTAATGCTAGAATAGGAGACAGTCAGTCGGAAAACGACACACAATGAGAGAATTGTTTAGCGCCAACGTAATTTTGTTATAATTACTTAATACATGTATAAGTACATGTACAAAAAGGTCTTAACATATTAAATTCCATAATAAGAGAAATTCGACAAAAAACCCGGCCTCCAATAAATCAATCACTCCAGAAGCCGCAAAGTTCGATTATTAATCCGCCTGTGAACAAAATTAGGGTGGACTGAACACCTGCAATCTCCTGTTGTTTCTGTCAGCCACCACCAGCTGCTCGCGCGGACCTCCCGTCACCACCGCCAGACCCAGTGGATACTGGAATCTGCCGTCTCCGCTGCCGCTCTTGCCCGGAGTCCCCAGAGTCAACAACAGCGACTCGTCGTCTGCAGCCACCGCTCGCACTGAGTGACCCAACCATTCACTCACGAACAGGCGGCCTCTGCTGTTGACGGCCACATCATATGGCCAAACAAACTGTTGGAGGCCGGAACGCTGAGTCGGAAAGGAGGCGACCAGCTGCTGGGTGTCGATGCGCACTCTGTGCACCTGATCATTCTCCAAGTCTGTCACCAGAATGCAGTTGTCGAGAGTCGCCAGGTTGCCCAGATCAGCACGAGGAAGCTGAGACAGCGTGATGACCGTCTCCATCTGCCAAGTCGCTTTGCTGAATGCAGCAATTTTGTTTCCACTGGACACAAACACGGAGGCTGCGTTGCCGCCGATTCCCCTGATGTCACTGAAGCTCTCGATGTGTGGGCGGACTCGACGCACCGTGCGACCGCTCAGGTCCGTCACTGTAACTGCGCCAGGCTGAGCAATGAACAGCAGCTGACGGTCGCAGTGAAGGCCACGGATGACCTTCTCCCAGTCGATGTCGCAGTGGCACCGCAGCTTCTGTGAGCCGTCCACAGACAGCACACAGACAGCACCAGTAGGTGGTCTTTATTCCTAAGGAATGATGCAATGACGCATGGCTGAGGCAGAGCCTCACTGCCGTCTCCTTCATTATCGGCGGGAACCACACGGCCTGAGCGGTCACCAACGAATCCGCTGGTGTCGCTGCACACAGCCAGCCATGCAATACGGTCATCCAGCTTCACCTCATGACTGAAGATCATCGGCTCCAACATTCTCTTTTTCTTAGCAGCATCAATCTCCTCGGATGTCGCGGTCACCGAAGCGTCTCTCAACCAGTCACCCTGATCTTCGCTGCGTCCCGCACAAATGCCGACCAGCCGCTCGAGCTGGCCCAGAAGCCGCAGCTGCAGCTCCTCATTGTCGCTCTGGTCTCTGAGCAGGCGCTCTGACCTCTCAAAGTCGGCCTCCAAGTCTCCAAGCGATTCGTGCATGACTGGACCAGGCGAAGCAGCTCCGCCATGTCGCCTGCAGCCTCCGCCGTGGCCACCTCCTGCTTGTAGCTGGAGACGTCCTCGAGGTCCCGCTCGCACACACGCACTGCCTCAAGCACACCTGAGAGCTGGCCCGTCACCCTGCTACGAAACGAGTCGATGTGTTGCTGTACCAAATCGAATTTGTGATTGACCTCTTGCAGCTGCTGTTGGATGTCGAGAGCGAGACGACGCAGCGACTCAGCGTCTTGTCGGTGTCGCAGCAGCGCTGCACGACCAGCTGCATCTGCTGCGCATTGTGAGTCTTGTGACTCTTGTGACTCTTGTGAGTAGGCACGCAGCAGCTCATCGACCTCCTCCTTGAGCTTGAATAGATTGGCCACATCGACACTGAGGTGTTGACTGCACATGTGGCAGCGGGAGAACGGAGCCACACCGACTGCAGCTTGGTCGCAGATGATGCAGAGAGGAGTTGGGGAAGCGGGAGGCGCGTCCGAACTCGAGCTGTCGCTGGAGTCTCCAAGACTCATTGTTTGTCAGGGAGTTTTCTATTTAGAAAATTCTTTTCAATGCAGAGTTTCCACAAAGCGAAACACAGTCAGATCTGCTTCAATCGGTGCCCTCTTCCAAGGAAACGGTTGCGCAGTTGTTTTGATGTCAACTTGATGTTAATATTAAATTAAATTACGTAGAGTAAAAGCTGTCAGACGAGGTTGAATTTTGTTTTTATTGATTATTTTAGAGAAAATGTTTTTTATAATGATTCAAAATTCAAATCAGCCAAAGCTGCTCAGGTGGTCATAGTGGGGAGCTGAGCAGCCTGTCGCAATGACAATGCAGCTCCTCTCTCCCAGTCTGTCTGCCCTGTGCAGGCATTGAGCATCGCAGATTCTTTATCTCCAGTTTGCTGTACTCAGCGGGCAGAGAGCCGCCCTGTTCAGTACTTTCCATTCATATTGCGGTACGGGCTGTACACTGGCTCTGCTACTGACTGCACTGTATCGCTGTTCTGCTGTATGTCCCGCCGGCTTTAAGTCTGCACTGGAATGGGAGAGGAAGCTGCACTCTGATGCAGCATGAGCGACAGCCAAGCCGATTAAGCCCGCTGTAGAAACGTAGATCTGCCGTATCGCCAGTGCATTTAGCATGCTCAGGAGAAACGGTGTTTCAATGCTTTAAAGTGCTCGCAGGATCGCCCAGGATGCGGTGGAAGACGTGACGCCGCAATGTTCGAAGGTTTGAAGGTCTTCTTCTGCAGCCAACTCACGGCAGACAAATTTAGTGGAGAAAAATCCCATTTCTAGCGAACACACTAAATGCACTGGCGATATATTTTTATGTATATTGTTTTGTACCAATCCAGCTCTTAACAGACAAAATCTGGCATCCCAACCAAATGAAAAATTCTGACTTCGCCTCTACTCCCGCGATTCGATCAATCAGCTGCTGTCATGTCTTATTGGCAATCACGCCGCAGTCGCTATGCAGCATGTGTGATTGGCAATCACGCCGCAGTCGCTATGCAGCATGTCTGATTGGCAATCATGCCACAGTCGCTATGCAGCATGTGTGATTGGCAATCATGCCACAGTCGCTATGCAGCATGTGTGATTGGCAATCATGCCACAGTCGCTATGCAGCATGTGTGATTGGCAATCATGCCACAGTCGCTATGCAGCATGTGTGATTGGCAATCATGCCACAGTCGCTATACAGCATGAAGTCAGTTAAAGTCCCTCAGCTTCTGATGCAGCAGCGGTTTTGGCAGCCACTCATTCATTTTCACTGTTAAAGAGCCCCAATTGTAGACGCGACCCTGCATGGTCCCAACTCAGGGATCCCAAGCCCCTTTTCCCGATGAATCATCAATCACTCATCACGTACACCCACCCCACCCTGACCTTTAGATCAGCATTGTTTACCCCGATCTCCGTAACCTATTCCCATCAATAATCACGTGACTTGTTTCCCAACCCCTCCACATTTTTCTAGCCAATCACAGCGCTGCTAAGCAGGTGACGTCATTTGCTGGTTTGGCGACGCCGGTCAAGGACAGGTCAAGGCCGCCCGTTGTTCGCGTGTCATGCCGTAGCTGATTTTAATCCATTTCTCACAACTGGCCCGTGTTCGACTCACCCTTGACCTCCGTGCGAGGGTCAAAACCGACATCTTGCTTAGGTGTCCATCTCCATCATTATATTAACTGCTCAGATCCCCATTCACTGTGGAACTTTTTCATGTAAAACCTATTCACTGTTAAACCATGTGACATTCCCTCATAAGACAAAGTCAAGAAAGAAGCCAGCACTGCAGTATTCTATATAGAAGAGCTCAGCCCAAGAGCCTACAGAATAAACAGCACAGTAAAAGTTGTATTCGCGTTCGTCTATTTATCGTACGAGACAAGCCGCCCAGGGTGGTTGCGTGAAAAATACAAAAGCCTCACACCCTCACCACAAAACAGAAGCTGGAAAGCCGGTCTCGTAGCAGGAGCCAGACGGGTAGAACGCCTACTGCTGCAGTCTCAGGTTGAAAGCTAGTCAAATATTTATTACCATGGCTAAAGCTACCTATGCCATGCTATAAAAGGCAAAGCAGGAAACCATTGAGGAAAATGCAACACAGAAGCGAGCGCTGAGTCTGCAGCGAGTGAGGAGAATTTTAGCAAACTGCATGCCATTTTTGCTGAAATTCAATTTAACAATCAGGTACCAATTTCTGCTGCTGAAACTTCAAGAAAAAAAAAGACCGTGAGAGAAGTGTTGAGGGCCAACGTTTATTTTTATTAGTACATACGTAATGGTAAATGTGCTTCTATTCAATAAATATTTATTCTGAATATAATGGACATAATAAACAGTTATTAGACAAAAAGGTTATCCAAGTTTAAATTTGTTTCAATAAACACAATCAAAAATACCCAGTATCCAACAAATCAATTACTCCAGAAACCCCAAAAATCGATTATTATTATTTGGCCTGTGAATAATTTTAGGATGCACTGAACACCTGCAGTCTGTCGGCGGGACAGTCAGCCACCACCAGCTGCTCGTGCGGACCTCCCGTCACCACCGCCAGACCCCATGGACCCCTGAATCTGCCGTCTCCGCTGCCGCTCTCGCCCGGAGTCCCCAGAGTCCACAGCAGCGACCCGTCGTCTGCAGCCACCGCTCGCACTGAGTAACCCGAACATTCACTCACGAACAGGCGGCCTCTGCTGTCGACGGCCACATCCAATAGATCAGCAAAGCGTTGGAGGCCGGAACGCTGAGTCGGGAAGGAGGCGACCAGCTGCTGGGTGTCGATGCACACTCTGTGCACCTGATTGTGCTTCCAGTCTGCCACCAGAATGCAGTTGTCGTGAGTCGTCAGGCTGTGCAGATTAGCATTAGGAAGCTGAGACAGCGTGATGACCGTCTCAATCTGCCAAGTCGCTTTGCTGAATGCAGCAATTTTGTTTCCACTAGACACAAACACGGAGGCTGCGTTGCCGCCGATTCCACTGATGGCACCGAAGCCCTCGATGTGTGGGCGGACTCGACGCACCTTGCGACCGCTCAGGTCCGTCACTGTCACTGCGTCATCCTGAGCAATAAACAGCAGTTGACGGTCGCAGTGAAGGCCACGGATGCACTGCTTCCAGTCGATGTCGCAGTGGCACCGCAGCTTCTGTGAGCCGTTCACAGACAGCAGCAGTAGGTGGTCTCTGTTCAGATAGAATGATGCAATGATGCAGGGTTGAGGCAGAGTTTTGCTGCAGTCTCCCGCTGAGTCGGCGGGAACCACACGGCCTGAGAGGTTACCAACGAATCCGCTGGTGTCGCTGCACACAGCCAGCAATGCAGGATCGTCATCCAGCTTCACATCGTGACTGAAGACCATCGGCTCCAAAAGTCTCTCTCTCTGAGCAGCTATATCTCTGTCTATCTCCTCGGATGTCGCAGTCACCGCAGCGTCTCTCGACCAGTCGCCCTCTTCACTGCGTCCCGCACAAATGCCGACCAGCCGCTCGAGCTGGCCCAGAAGCCGCAGCTGCAGCTCCTCATTGTCGCGCTGGTCTCTGAGCAGGCGCTCTGACCTCTCAAAGTCGGCCTCCAAGTCTCCAAGCGATTCGTGCATGGACTGGACCAGGCGAAGCAGCTCCGCCATGTCGCCTGCAGCCTCGGCCGTGGCCACCTCCTGCTTGTAGCTGGAGACGTCCTCGAGGTCCCGCTCGCACACACGGACTGACTCAAGCACACCTGAGAGCTGGCCCGTCACCCTGCTACGAAACGAGTCGATGTGTTGCTGTACCAAATCGAATTTGTGATTGACGTCTTGCAGCTGCTGTTGGATGTCGAGAGCGAGACGACGCAGCGACTCAGCGTCTTGTCGGTGTCGCAGCAGCGCTGCACGGCCAGCTGCACCTGCTGCGCCTTGCGACTCTTGCGACTCTTGTGAGTAGGCACGCAGCAGCTCATCGACCTCCTCCTTGAGCTTGAATAGATTGGCCACATCGACACTGAGGTGCTGACTGCACATGTGGGAGAGGGAGAACGGAGCCACACCGACTGCAGCTTGGTCGCAGATGATGCAGAGAGGAGTTGGGGTAGCGGGAGGCGCTTCCGAACTCGAGCTGTCGCTGGTGCTTTTGCGGCTCATTGTTGGATTGCCTTTGAAGAGCTGAAATCAGAAAAAGTTGAAACGCCTTAGGGTAAGAAGAGGGAGAAGAGTCGGAATAGAGGGAGAACAGAGGAGAACAGGGGGAGAACAGAAACCGACTCACCTGTCAAATGCGAAATGCAGTCAGATTTCGAGTCAGAGAGTTCAGTGCCGATCAAGGAATTCTGGGCTGAGTATCCTCTGCTGCCAGTGCAAGGGTGCTGAGCTCTGCAAAAGCCAGTGTGCCACACACTTTGAATCGGTGCCAGTATCGCAGGTCACAGAATTGCATCTCTGCAGCTGCAAGAATGCTCAGTCTGAGAAATTACTGAGCACACACTGGTACCTGTTCTGGGTGAGTTTTCGATTGCAGATAATTATTAATTTAACTTTGTTTGTCTGTGCAGCGGTGCGAAATTCGAATTTCGAGCTATTCGATGTTGGAAATGTGCATCGGAGACCGAGTTGGTCTGGCTGGCAACTCCTGCTGCACTCAGCTTAGCTCTGCAGTCTCTGCGCCTCTCATTCCGTTTCTGTGTGTGCAGCCTGCGGTCTGGTGTACTTTGCCAGCAGCTGTGCGATGAAGCTCGCGTGTGCAGAGCGGCCTGCAGTAACAATGGAGACTGCTGGCTGAGAAATGAGTGGGGAGAGAGAAGGCGATGAGGGCTGAGAGCTGTGCTTAGGAGAGATGTGCTCAGGAGAGATGTGCTCAGGAGAGCTGTGCTTAGGAGAGATGTGCTCAGGAGAGATGTGCTTAGGAGAGATGTGCGCAAGAGTGAGTTCTGTGCAGGTGTAACATTGAGTGATTTGGAATTGCTAGAGTGAGCACAGCCCTGGAAGCTAGCGTTTCTAATCCAGTGTCCTGAGCTCGAATCTGGGCTCTGGTGGAGCCAGTGAACAGCTGTAGGTCAGTGACGGGGGTGCAGTGCAAACGACTGAGTTGTGGTCACTGTGAACACTATCAAGACTCACAATAGTGACAGTGAACACTATCAAGACTCACAGTAGTCAGTGTGAACACTAAGACTCACTAGATACTGTGAGCACTATCAAGACTCACTATAGTCACTGTGAACACTATCAGGACTCACTATAGTCACTGTGAACACTATCAAGACTCACTATAGTCACTGTGAACACTATCAAGACTCACTATAGTCACTGTGAACACTATCAAGACTCACTATAGTCACTGTGAACACTATCCAGACTCACCATAGTCACTGTGAACACTATCCAGACTCACCATAGTCACTGTGAACACTATCCAGACTCACCATAGTCACTGTGAACACTATCCAGACTCACCATAGTCACTGTGAACACTATCAAGACTCACTATAGTCACTGTGAACACTATCAGGACTCACTATAGTCACTGTGAACACTATCAGGACTCACTATAGTCACTGTGAACACTATCAAGACTCACTATAGTCACTGTGAACACTATCAAGACTCACTATAGTCACTGTGAACACTATCCAGACTCACCATAGTCACTGTGAACACTATCCAGACTCACCATAGTCACTGTGAACACTATCCAGACTCACCATAGTCACTGTGAACACTATCCAGACTCACCATAGTCACTGTGAACACTATCAAGACTCACTATAGTCACTGTGAACACTATCAAGAGAACGTAGTCTATCGTAAAACTGTTGTGTCAGATTTTCAATCTCGACATGGCGCTCTTAACGACAGAGGCGACGAGGACTCGAGGACTCTGACGAACTTCAGGTGAGCACCGAGCTACTGTGAGGTGACCGAAGCATCCCTGCAGGACCCTTGAGAACAAGAGTCACATTTAAAAAACTGCGAACCCCGGCCCCTAAGATGGAAAAGAACAAAAGTAAGTTTCACTTTGCGATCTCAGCTCGCTATCAGACAATCTCGTTATCTGCTCGTTATTGACGATCAGAGAAAGTTCGAAAGGTGACTCAGTCGGAGGAGGATGTGAACCGCATATTGGAGGGGATGCAAATTGAATCGAGTCACCTTGGGCTAAAAAGAACGACGGCTTTTACAACCAGCTATTGTAGCGATGTTTTTGTGACGCATATTGTAGAGACGGTCACCTCATTGTGCTCAAGGTGTAAGGTGGTCAGTAAACGAGCCTCGTCTCGTCAAGAAGAGCTTCATCCAATTGACATTCCTAGAAAGCAGTGGATTACAGAAATGGACAAGCAGTGAATTACAGAAATGGACAAGCAGTGAATTACAGAAATGGACAAGCAGTGAATTACAGAAATGGACAAGCAGTGAATTACAGAAATGGACAAGCAGTGAATTACAGAAATGGACAAGCAGTGAATTACAGAAATGGACAAGCAGTGAATTACAGAAATGGACAAGCAGTGAATTACAGAAATGGACAAGCAGTGAATTACAGAAATGGACAAGCAGTGAATTACAGAAATGGACAAGCAGTGAATTACAGGAAATGACAAGCAGTGAATTACAGAAAAGGACAGGCAACTTGAGCATCAACTTCAACCACATCTACTTGAGCATGTTGTTTGCATTGGAAAATTAAACTCCGCTTTCACGGCTTCTAAAAAAATCTACTTTCTGAAACATGAATTTCTTGTGTTTATTTAATCAAAAATGACTCCCAGAGAGATGCAGAAGCAAACTTCAGCTAATAAAATCAATATCAATACTCAAAACAGGCCAGAGACTGCAACCCAGCTCAGACCCTCTGCGGAGATCGCACGGCAAGCTCAGATCTCCGGGGAAAATAGAGTTGAAAGTGACTGGGGGATCGCAAAGCTTTCTGATCTCCAGGGGTGTTCGAAGCGCTTGCAATCAGTGGGGGAGAGGCGAGAGTAGGGATAATACTCGTACTGAGACAGATTCTAAGAATTGAGAGCCCACCGCCGTGATCCTCAGCCACGGCTCCCGCTGGCTTGTCGACACCTTGGCACTAATGACTAATGAACCGTGACTTATTACTAATAAACTGTGACTAATGAACTATGACTAATGACTCATCAATTGTGACTAGGAACTCATGAATTTTGACTAACGGCTAATGAACAGGGGCTAATTACTACTGAAATGAATCAATGAATCACTTAAACTTAAACCTACCTTACTTCTTTTTTCGCCCACCTGCAGCCTCCGTTATTTATTCTGCATCAGATTTTTTTACCTCGATCTAAGCGTGGATCAGGACTCAGCACCACTCAACTTGGGCGAACTGCACTATCTGCAGGCAATCCAGAGGCTCTGTCCCTCAGCCCTCTCATCATCTAGGGAAGCTCCTTTGCGCCTCTCGCAAAGAGAGATCCGGGCTGCCACCATGACCCTCGCACCAGTACCTGCAGGGCAACGCCACCAACGCCATCTGCAGTTTCTGCAACTCAGGTGACGAAACAGCTGAACATTTCGTCAGCATCTGTCCCGCCTTCATGCGAGCCAGACTCACTTACCTCGGGCCACACACATCTATTACTGAAGAGTGCAAACCGGAAAACCTTAATCAGCTCATGCGCTACCCCCGGGCCACCCGCAGGGCTGCTTTTCAGAGAGCCACATGGCTGCTGGCGACACTGGGGGACCTCCGTGGGCGGCGCAATCCTTCGTTCATAGCGACGCGTCGGCCGTTCAAGGATAAGCGGAATGGGAGTCCGCGCCTTCCCGCTGTGTCCCCATACGCTTGTAGGGACAGCCCTGTGGCTAAGTCCAGTAAGTCAAAAACCAATTTCTCAATAAGCTGTTCACATGAATTGTCACGTGAAAATTGTTCCAGCCAATCACAGCGCTGCTAGGCAGGTGGCGTCATTGGCTAGCTTGGAGACGCCGGTCACAGACAGGTCACGGCAGCGCGTTGATCACGTGTCACGCCGCACCCGATTTTCCCGATTTTTCCCAACCTGGTCCGGGTTCGACTCATCCTTTACCTCCATGCGTCTTGCTTGGGAATTGAGCTCCCTCTAGAATCGACCATCCCATCATCTGAAAGGCTCAGATCTTCGTGATCTCCCCTCTCTCCTTTGAATCAAACCCAGTCACTGAGGTATTTTTCATTGAGGAAAATGCAACACAGAAGCGAGCGCTGAGTGTGCAGTGAGTAAGGAGAATTTAAGCAAACTGCAAGCCATTTTTGATGAAATTCAATTCAAATGTCAAGTCTTAATTTCTGTTGCTGAAACTTCTAGAAAAATATAAACAATGAGAGAAGTGTTGAGGGCCAACGTAAACATGCATAATGTTTAATGAGCTTTATCGAATAAATAAATATTACTTCTGATTATATAGGACATAATAATAAATCACGAGTTATCAGACAAAGAAGGTCATCACATGTTAAAAATTGCACAGTTCGATTATTACGAGCGTATTCGGCCTGTGAATAAAACTAGGGTGCACTGAACACCTGCAGTCTGCTGTTGCCATTGTCAGCCACCACCAGCTGCTCGCGCGGACCTCCCTTCACCACCGCCAGACCCAATGGATGCCAGAATCTGCCGTCTTCTCTGCCGCTCTCATCCGGAGTCCCCAGAGTCCACAGCAGCGACCCATCGTCTGCAGCCACCGCTTGCACTGAGTGACCATGGTTGTCACTCACGAACAGGCAGCCTCTGCTATCGACGGCCACATCTGCTGGACCAGCAAACTGTTGGAGGCCGGAACGCTGAGTCGGGAAGGAGGCGACCAGCTGCTGGGTGTCGATGCGCACTCTGTGCACCTGATTGTGCTGAAAGTCTATCACTAGAATGAAGTTGGCGTGAGTCGTCAGATGACCCAGTCGAGCACGAGGAAGCAAAGACAGCGTGATTACCGTCTCCATCTGCCAAGTCGCTTTGCTGAATGCAGCAATTTTGTTTCCACTGGACACAAACACGGAGGCTGCGTTGCCGCCGATTCCACAGATGTCACCGAAGCCCTCGATGTGTGGGCGGATTTCATGCACCGCGCGACCGCTCAGGTCCGTCACTGTCACTGCGTCAGACTGAGCAATGCACAGCAGCTGACGGTCGCAATGAAGGCCACAGATGTACTTTTTCCGGTCGGTGTCGCAGTGGCACCGCAGCTTCTGTGAGCCGTCCACAGACAGCACCAGTAGGGGGTCTCTGTTGATAAGAAATGTTACCAGGATGCAGGGCTGAGGCAGAGCCTTGCTTCCGTCTCGCGCTGAGTCTGCGGGAACCACACGGCCTGAGCGGTCACCAACGAATCCGCTGGTGTCGCTGCACACAGCCAGCAATGCAACAAGGCCATCCAGCTTCACCTTGTGACTGAAGACCATCGGCTCCAACATTCTCTCTCTCTCAGTAGCGTCTATCTCCTCGGATGTCGCAGTGACCGCAGCGTCTCTCGACCAGTTGTCCTCTTCACTGCGTCCCGCACAAATGCCGACCAGCCGCTCGAGCTGGCCCAGAAGCCGCACCTGCACCTCCTCATTGTCGCTCTGGTCTCTGAGCAGGCGCTCTGACCTCTCAAAGTCGGCCTCCAAGTCTCCAAGCGATTCGTGCATGGACTGGACCAGGCGAAGCAGCTCCGCCATGTCGCCTGCAGCCTCCGCCGTGGCCACCTCCTTCTTGTAGCTGGAGACGTCCTCGAGGTCCCGCTCGCACACACGGACTGACTCAAGCACACCTGAGAGCTGGCCCGTCACCCTGCTACGAAACGAGTCGATGTGTTGCTGTACCAAATCGAATTTGTGATTGACCTCTTGCAGCTGCTGTTGGATGTCGAGAGCGAGACGACGCAGCGACTCAGCGTCTTTTCGGTGTCGCAGCAGCGCTGCACGGCCAGCTGCACCTGCTGCGCCTTGTGACTCTTGTGACTCCTGTGACTCTTGAAACTCTTGCGAGTAGGCACGCAGCAGCTCGTCGACCTCCTCCTTGAGCTTGAATAGATTGGCCACATCGACATTGAGGTGTTGACTGCACATGTGGCAGCGGGAGAACGGAGCCACACCGACTGCAGCTTGGTCGCAGATGATGCAGAGAGGAGTTGGGGTAGCGGGAGGCGCGTCCGAACTCGAGCTGTCGCTGGAGTTCTTGAGGCTCATCTTGTGTAGCGATCTGAATTTCTGACAGGATGGGATACTCAGGTCAGGTGGGAGACTCAGGTCAGGTGGGAGACTCAGGTCAGGTGGGAGACTCAGGTCAGGTGGGAGACTCAGGTCAGGTGGGAGACTCAGGTCAGGTGGGAGACTCAGATCAGGTGGGAGACTCAGGTCAGATGGGAGACTCAGGTCAGGTGGGAGACTCAGGTCAGGTGGGAGACTCAGGTCAGGTGGGAGACTCAGGTCAGGTGGAGACTCAGGTCAGGTGGAGACTCAGGTCAGGTGGGAGACAAGGCCCATGAGGGAAACATCAACCAAGAATGTCCTGCAATCACACCACTCACACAGCAATGGAGAGATTAATGAATAAACGAGAACTAAAGTTCAGATGTTAATAACCAGCTCACCTTCTGCAATCGCTCAAAGTCAGGGTGAAGCGCTGGGCTGCTGCAATCTCTAAAGAGGGGTCTCAACAGAGCCACAGTTGCTGTTATAATTCATATCTGAGCCCAGCAGCGGCGCTATCAGCAGTTGCCATGCGAGCAAGCGAAGCCACACGGTACACAGATAAAGGTGATTCGATTTCACACAGATTCAAATCTGTGTGCAGCTGCTTATCATAAATTTGAGCTCAAACTCGCAGTTTTGGCTCTGCGCAACCCAATCAATCATGCTCTGTGAGCTGAGTTGGATCGAACTCCGGACCTTCTTATCACTTGACTGCTCAGCCTGCCTCACCTGCGCCACTCCTCGTTTGTGGTATTTCTCCCATCCCTGACCCCAACTGAGCACAGGTGCGGCCCTTCATTTTCACATGAGCTGCCCCATCCCTGAACTGAGCACAGGTGTGGCCCTACATGCTCACATGAGCTGCCCCATCCCTGACCCCAACTGAGCACAGGTGTGGCCCTACATGCTCACATGAGCTGCCCCATCCCTGAACTGAGCACAGGTGTGGCCCTACATGCTCACATTTGCTGCCCCATCCCTGACCCCAACTGAGCACAGGTGTGGCCCTACATGCTCACATGAGCTGCCCCATCCCTGACCCCAACTGAGCACAGGTGTGGCCCTACATGCTCACATGAGCTGCCCCATCCCTGACCCCAACTGAGCACAGGTGTGGCCCTACATGCTCACATGCGGCGCGGGGGTGATTGCCGGTCTGCACCTATGCGCCAGACTCAGCCCTGTTGAGTGGCGCATCACAGACTCCGAGCAGCTGCAGGCCTGCAGTCTTCTGCTTCTGCGGAAGAGGCGCAGAGACTTCTCGCTGTTCAACTCACTGTGGTTCGCGCTTGCCTCCATCGTCAACCAGAGTGTGGACATCTCGCCCCGCAGCTCAGGTGCCCGCCTGGTAACCAGCGTGTGGTGGTTCTTCACCCTGATCATGATCGCTGACTACACCGCCATCCTGGCCGCCTCCCTGACCGTTGAGCTGCTGCGGACACCCATCGAGAGCTGGCCGGACCTGCTGGGAGCCCACAAGACCAGCGGCATGCTGTTTGGCACCATCGCCTCGGGCTCGACTCAGGCCTTCTTTTTGAGCACCAAGATTTGGCCCTACAGCGGCATCGGGGCCGTGATGAGGAGCAACTCTGATAAGGTGCGGCTTGGGATTGGGGATTTGGGGTTGGGGATTCTGGATTGGGGATTGGGATTGGGGATTGGGGATTTAGGGTTTAGGGTTGTATATTAAGGATTTGGGGTTGGGGATTGAGGATTCGGATTGGAGATTTGGGATTGGCTCAGTCATCGCCCCGTTGCCTGTGGCTTATCTGCATCAACGACCTGGTTGATCATCAAAGCGCCTCGGGTAGATGCCTGGAAGCCTGCGGCAGAACCCTCCAACCTGGTGCGAGGAGTGGAAGGTAGAAGTGGAGTAGAAGTGCATCGCCAGCAGCGTCTGTGCCCGAGCACTCGACTTCTCACCGAACAGCCGCAAACCAGCTGTGCCCGCATCTCGAGCTGCATCCTACCGAGCAGGACATTGGAATTGCTTGCAGCCGTCAGCCTCCCTCCGATGGGGTACATTGCTGTGGAGAGAGCCGCGGTCCTCCTAGAGCCAATGCTGAGACACTGAAGGCAACCTGGACGTCAGTGCAATCCTTCAGGCAGACTCTGACAGACGGTCGCGAACGCCACCCGCCGCCGCTCCCGAAACAGACGAACACCGCGGCGAACGTGGAGCTCCGGCTTGACCTTTCCGCGACCTGCGGCCACAGCGTCCCAGGCGGGCCTCACCCGGCTGACCTCTGCATCAGACCGCCAGGGCAGCCACCGACTGCTGGGAGGAGCTGCACTCCAGCACCTGCAACTGCCGCCGCGTCTAGGTGCCAAGGACTACAAGACTAGATATTCCAGTGGTCCTTGCAATTCCGGAATCCCAGACTGACTGCTGCTGATCTCGGGGAGTCCACTCGCTCGTCGTGAGAACTTTTTCACAACTGAAAATGAAATATTTCTTGATCCAGATCCCATTCCAGATCCCCTCCGAGATCCCATCCCAGATCACCATCCGAGTTTCCCATCTCAGATCCCATCTCACATCTCCATCCCAAATCCCCATACCACATCCCCATCCCAAATTTCCATCCCAGATCCCCATCCCAAATCCCCATCCCAGATCCTTATCCCAGATCCCCATCCCACATCCCCATCCCACATCCCCATCCAACATCCCCATCCCACATCCCCATCCCAGATCCCCATCCCACATCCCCATCCCACATCCCCATCCCACATCCCCATCCCACATCCCCATCCCACATTCCCATTCCACATCCCCATCCCACATCCCCATCCCACATCCCCATCCCACATCCCCATCCCAAATTCCCATCCCACATCCCCATCCCAGATCCCCATCCCACATCCCCATCCCACATCCCCATCCCACATCCCCATCCCACATCCCCATCCCACATCCCCATCCCACATCCCCATCCCAGATCCCCATCCCACATCCCCATCCCACATCCCCATCCCACATCCCCATCCCACATCCCCATCCCACATCCCCATCCCACATCCCCATCCAACATCCCCATCCCACATCCCCATCCCACATCCCCATCCCACATCCCCATCCCAAATTCCCATCCCACATCCCCATCCCAGATCCCCATCCCACATCCCCATCCCACATCCCCATCCCACATCCCCATCCCACATCCCCATCCCACATCCCCATCCCACATCCCCATCCCAGATCCCCATCCCACATCCCCATCCCACATCCCCATCCCACATCCCCATCCCACATCCCCATCCCACATCCCCATCCCACATCCCCATCCAACATCCCCATCCCACATCCCCATCCCAGATCCCCTCACCGTTCGCTATCCCATCTTCCTTCCATTTCTGAGAAAAAATATTGCAAAATCTTAGCAATCTGATCAAAAAGCCCTGTAGTGGCTCGCAAGCATCCGTGATGTTGAGTGTCAATGTGCTCGATGGCTAGAGGCACTGCAGAACTGACTTTCTAATAGAACATCAAGCTCGGTCATTGAAACCACGCAGAAACCACGGCAATGCGGACTCTTTGTCTGATTGACTTGACGAGTTGCGCAACGGCTCAGCACAGCAGTGGCGTCAATGCGATATTTGAAATTGTGCTACAGAAGGAAGAGACACGGTCATCTCAAAGTCACAGCTGAAGGTCATAAATAATTTATTGACAGATCCTGTCAATGGGTCAACCCTACTGCAAGTGAAGTCCTGGGAAGAGAGTAGTCTGTGACCGCAGCGTCAGCTGAGCAGGTTCTGATCTTTCAAGGTCCAGGGTCTGAGATTCCGAAAACTGTCTTGCCATTGAGCTTGTTTCAGGTCTTCAGTGGGCTGCATGAAGGAGTCGCAGGTGGTCACCTACTGATCAAAAAGACCCAGGAGAAGGTGAAGGCCAGGTTTTGGTGGCCTGGAATTTCAAGGAAGATAGAAGGGTACTGCAGGAGCTGTCTGCATTTGCACTGTCAAAACCAGGCCAGGTATATCGAGCTCCGCTGCACCCAATTGTGCCAGAAGCTCCGTTCCAGCGAATCATGTGGAATATCCTTGGACCATTGCTGCGATCGAGGAATGGATCCAGATTCATTCTGACTATTCAAGACTCGTTAACAAAGAGGCCAGTTGCCGTGGAAATTAAGGCTGGCTCGTTTTTTCGCCAACTGGATTGTCAAAATGACAACAACAATGAGTCTCTGCTGGTGAAGCAGCTCTGTCAGCTGATGGCTGTAAAAATGCCGAACAATGGCCCATCATCCAATGGCAGAGGGCCAAACAGAAAGCTTTAACACAACACTAAAATTAGATAAAATGCCGCCAGAGTTGGCAGAAGCTGAAGGCTCCATCACTTCTCGCCTACGGCAGTGGTGTCTATCGTGGCACGGGGTTCACTCCGTACTGCACGTTGAGGCAAAAGAAATGCAAAGTCGGCATTTAAAACCTGCCGGAAGCAGCACCGGCTGATGCGCCGGAGTACCACAGGTGCATTCACATGCAACACAGAGTCTGCAGCATCATCAGCGGAAAGATATCAATCATACACAAATACAACTCTAAAGTTCGAGCTTCGACCTAGAAGTATCAGGTAACAGCACTCGAATATTCACCCGCTCTGCAGCCGAACGATGCGGCAAAATTTCAAAAATATTGAAATCGCCCAGCCGAGGTGATGGAAAAGCCATCGGAAGTTAGCTTCAGAATTCGCCATCAGAACAGTAGAAAAAGTGAAGTGGTAAACTGTAAACACCTTTCGATTGCTGAATCCCATTGCCATCCCACACGAATCCCATTGTATCCCACACCAATCCCATTGCCATCCCACTCTATTCCCATTGCCATCCCAAACCAATCCCATTGCCATCCCACACCATCCCATTGCCATCCCACACGAATCCCATTGCCATCCCACACCAATCCCATTGCCATCCCACACCATCCCATTGCCATCCCACACCAATCCCATTGCCATCCCACACCAGTCCCATTGCCATCCCACACCAGTCCCATTGCCATCCCACACCAATCCCATTGCCATCCCACACCAATCCCATTGCCATCCCACACCAGTCCCATTGCCATCCCACACCAATCCCATTGTATCCCACACCAATCCCATTGCCATCCCACACCAGTCCCATTGCCATCCCACTCTATTCCCATTGCCATCCCACACCAGTCCCATTGCCATCCCACACCAGTCCCATTGCCATCTCTCACCAATCCCATTGCCATCCCACACCAATAACATTGCCATCCCACACCAATCCCATTGCCAGGCCTACCACAACGGCAACTCGGACCCCCGCGGCTTCGGCCACATCGGCATCAGCGTCCCGGATGTCGCCGAGGCCTGCAGGCGTTTCGACCGACTCGGCGTGAAGTTCGCCAAGAAGCCGGACGACGGCAAGATGAAGGGCCTCGCCTCCATTCTGGACCCTGACGGCTACTGGATTGAAATCCTCAATGCCGGCAGGATGGTGGAGATCGCCAAGGGGGACTGACAAGGACCGCTCAGCTGCAGCTCATAAATTTGACAGCCCACAGCGGCACTGACTGCAGCCGTCAGTCCTCCTCTCTGCTCTTCTGTGCTGCACCGCCCTTTGCGCCCTCACCTGCTAGCGAACTCTGATGTACCACACTGCACCAAATCAGTGACTGTCTTTGCCTTAAAACTGATCATTTTATACCTGCCTTTCTGCAGTTCACCTTCAAGTTGTTGCTGACAGAGGCGAACTTTAATCTGAATTCCGAATAATCAAAATAAATCCGCTTTATCCCACTCAGAAATATTTTACTAGTAAATCTGATTACTCAAATATTGTCAATCAAAAATGTAAAACTTGTTTTCACAACTCAGTTTTGACTTTGAACTCAATGGGGATTAATTCTGGGCAGATGGAGACTGTGTTGATGGAGCTGATGAGAGACTGGGTGTTGATGGAGCTGATGAGAGACGGGTGTTGATGGAGCTGATTAGAGACACTGGGTGTTGATGGAGCTGATGAGAGACGGGTGTTGATGGAGCTGATGAGAGACTGGGTGTTGACGGAGCTAAGGAGAGAGACTGGGTGTTGATGGAGCTGATGGAGATTGGGTGTTGATGGAGCTAAGGAGAGAGACTGAGTGTTGATGGAGCTGATGGAGATTGGGTGTTGATGGAGCTAAGGAGAGAGACTGGGTGTTGATGGGATCATTAATGACGGTTATGCCGGTGCCAGTGCTAGATCCCCTATCATAGATCCCCATGATCCCATCCCAGATCCCTATCCTAATTTGTACATGAAAATTTATTTCCGTATGCACACTCAGTTGTGCAACCAATTTCTACTTTCCATCAATTTCAATATCAAGTTAAAATACCTGTGCCAATGTGCTCGTATATAAAGCACAAAAAATGACCCACTGTAGAAAATGCAACACAGAAGCGAGCGCTGAGGCAGCTCCGCCATGTCGCCTGCAGCCTCCGCTGTGGCCACCTCCTGCTTGTAGCTGGAGACGTCCTCGAGGTCCCGCTCGCACACACGCACTGCCTCAAGCACACCTGAGAGCTGGCCCGTCACCCTGCTACGAAACGAGTCGATGTGTTGCTGTACCAAATCGAATTTGTGATTGACCTCTTGCAGCTGCTGTTGGATGTCGAGAGCGAGACGACGCAGCGACTCAGCGTCTTGTCGGTGTCGCAGCAGCGCTGCACGGCCAGCTGCACCTGCTGCGCCTTGTGACTCTTGTGACTCTTGTGGCTCTTGTGACTCTTGTGAGTAGACACGCAGCAGCTCTTCGACCTCCTCCTTGAGCTTGAATAGATTGGCCACATCGACACTGAGGTGTTGACTGCACATCTGGCAGCGGGAGAACGGAGCCACACCGACGGAAGCTTGGTCGCAGATGATGCAGAGAGGAGTAGGGGTAGCGGGAGGCGCGTCCGAACTCGAGCTTTCGCTGGAGCTTCTGCGGCTCATTGTGGTATTGTCGGTGAGGAGCTGAAATGAAGATAAAGTTTAAACTCAAAAGGGTTAAAGATGGAGAACAGAGGGAGAAGGGATGGAAAAGAGAGTGAGAACAGAGGGAGCAGAAGGCAGAAGTGCTCAATGCACACCGGGATCAGCAAACCAGATTTCAAGACATTTCCAGCCTCATTCCAAATCAACTCACCTGTCAAATGCGAAATGCAGTCAGATTTCGAGTCAGGGAGCTCAGTGCTGGTCAAGGAATTCTGGGCTGAGTATCCTCTGCTGCCAGTGCAAGGGTGCTGAGCTCTGCAAAAGCCAGTGTGCCACACACTTTGAATCGGTGCCAGTATCCCAGGTCACAGAATTGCATCTCTGCAGCTGCAAGAATGCTCAGTCTGAGAAATTACTGAGCACACACTGGTACCTGTTCTGGGTGAGTTTTCGATTGCAGATAATTATTAATTTAACTTTGTTTGTCTGTGCAGCGGTGCGAAATTCGAATTTCGAGCTATTCGATGTTGGAAATGTGCATCGGAGACCGAGTTGGTCCGGCTGGCAACTCCTGCTGCACTCAGCTGAGCTCTGCAGTCTCTGCGCTTCTCATTCCGTTTCTGTGTGTGCAGCCTGCGGTCTGGTCTGGCTTGGCCCATATACATGTGCGTGTATATAATTTTTAAGTTTAGAAGCTACTATGGGGCCCCTTTTACTTTTGGAACACCGTATTACGAACGTATTAGGTGTCGATTTTGAATAAGTTATACGATTATCAAGTAGCTCTATATAAGTAGATTCTATAAATATATTACGATACATATCGGCAGTCTGTTTAGTTTTAAGTACGACTGCTAACGCCGCTGACTCCCCTGAGTAGGAGGCACACAAGCGAGCGCGTGGAGGCGAACGCAGTCATAAGCACAGGCACACACTCTCAGGAGTGCACAGCAGCCCTAACTGTATTGATCGTTAGGCATGTACACTTCACTGTTCCTTAGGGTTGGCCCTCAAACGCGTTAATTGCACGAGCAGGACCGATTCGAGATTCTAATTTAGCCCCGAATTAATGTGACTGCTCTTGGAATCGAGCCTGGGCCGGTGAAACATCAGAGCGCCGCGCCAGACCACTGGTCTACAGCTTCTCCCAGCTGGACGCGTGACTTTTGAGCTAGTCTATCCCCTCCAGCTGATCCATGAAACTAATTTAATACATGCAAATGCTAAGAAAGTTTTCATTCAACACCACGCAGCAGGCCCTATGCTGAAAGTGTCGAACGCCGGTTAAACCGGCTCTCCCTGAGCACTAATCTAATCGTGCTCAAACACGAATCGCTAATGCCGTTGGCTATGGAGGATCTGGCCAGGACTGGCGTGCTCTACGCTGTGCTGTTGAATCGGCAGAATGAGATGCACCAATCGTGTACTGTTAGAATCTTCTATGGCCAGCAGCCCTTTGGTGAGTCTAGAGATGGGTGTTACTAGTAGTAGTCCAATTGAGACGTAAAGAGAGAATTAGAAGATAAAGAGTAAAAGAGACAGGTAGATAAAAGAAAAAGAGACAGGTAGACAGCGGGAAGAGACAGACAGACTGCGGGAAGAGCCAGAGAGTCCCGACATTTAGCTGCCATCTCGAAGACTCGCCACCCCCCGCAGAGCACCGCAACATGCCCATAGACGACGCCCAGTCCATGCTGGGCCGTCATTTCGAGACGGTGCTTCGCGACCTTCGCGAGCTGCCGCCTCCGGCTTCTCTCTGATGCACCTGCTGCACCTGCTGGCCGATCATCGGATGCTCAGCGGCCGGGAGCTGGACGAGCTGGCCGAGTTCATTGCGGCCAGGCGGGAGCGGCTGGCGGGGGCTTCTGCCGGCTCCGTGAAGGATAAGAGCTGTAAGTTGGGTGCTTAGCTCACCGACATGGGCTGCTCACGAAGGGTAATGAGCTGCCTGTGAAAGTTTTTGAACTTCGCAAATCAAATTCGCCATCCTTGAAAGTAATCTCAAATCCACCATCCCCTTGAGCATGGTCTCAAATCCGCTTTCCAACATTACATTCCAGACTCCAGCCATCATCAATCGGGTGCTCCAGTTTCCTTTGCGTCAAACCAGTCCATTGGCCAGCTTCCTCAGAATCCACCACAGCATCATGAGCACCAGCAACATCAGCACCAGCCGGCTCAGCTTCATCCAATAACGATGCTGCAGCATAATCGTTCCAATCCCAATATTCCGCCTCATCAAAGCCAGCATCCTCAGCATCCTCAGCAGCCTCAGCATCCTCATCAGCCCCACCATCAGGCGCCTCAGAGAACGCCAGAGCAGCAGAAGCAGCCGGCAGCCCCAGCAGCCGCAGCAGCCAGCATTCTGCAGCAGCAAGCCGACTTGCAGGCAAAAATTCTCAGCTTATTGAATCCGGCAGCGGCTGGTGCGGCTGGCCAGCAGCCTCAGCCTCATCAGTCCAAGCAGCAGCCTCCCCAGCCAAATATTGGCCAGATTCAGAAGGCTCTCGACTCGCTCTTCGGCGGCAGCGGGGGTGGCGGAAGTGGCGCAGGTGCGGGAGGTGCCGGAGGTGGCGGCGGTCCGTCTCTGCCTCCGCTGCCCACTTTGCCAGCCCAGCAGCAGCCGCAGCCTCAGCCGCAGTCCCGCCAGCCCAGCGGCGCGGACCCCAGACTCGCTCGGTACGGCGGCTTTCCGCGCGGTGGCGGCAGCGGCGGTCACGAAAACTGGTGATCTTGTGGGGTGCAGTGGGGACTGCTGTGGCCCAGTTTCTGTTGGATATTGGCTGGTAGATCATCTGATAGATGTGTGACCAGATTGTGGATAATCTGATAGATCTATGACCAGATTGAGGATCATCTGATAGATCTGTGACCAGATTGTGGATCATCTGATAGATCTGTGACCAGATTGAGGATAATCTGATAGATGTGTGACCAGATTGTGGATCATCTGATAGACTAATCTTAGCCTCAGAAACCCTAATATTCATGTCACTCAGTCCCGAATGCTTAATAAAGATTCAGTGCATTTTAACAGCTCATTAACAGTCATTAAATATTTCAAGCACATCCTCCTGTATCTGCAGCTTAACCCATCAGCCACAAATGCTGTTATGATTTTTGTAAGTCAGTCAAAGTTATCATCTATAAGTACATTATGTACTTTGCTACTGTTTTGTTACTAACAGTAGCAACTTTTCAACTAAGAGGCTTGAATAATTGACCTTCAGTTGTTCTCAATATGCATGTCTGTTGTTGAATACCCCAGTCCCTTTGCATTAGTTTAAGTTTTCATATTGATATTGTTCTCATCATTTAGTCTCCGAATGTACTTTAATTTGCGGTAGGTTTCTAAGCTGGTGTGTCACTTCCCTACCACTGTTAGTAGTCAGTAGCGTTTTCCTTACTGTAATTTTCATGCATTCTGTCAAAAGCTGAGCAATACCAGTGCATGATTTCTGTTGCCTGTCAATTATAGCCAATCGGCCATCGCATTGCTGCAGTGCCGGTGAGTCTGAATACAAATTGGCATGCGAGCTGTGGCTGCATCTGGGCAGCAACTGCAGCTTGGGGGAAGATTTTCCTTGCTTCAGTGCGACTGCGAAACTGAAGCCTTGAGTGTTCAATTTATTTGATAATTGTTAGCATAATTAGTGTCAGTCAGTGCTATATTCAGGTGTCAATCAGTGCCATATTCAGGTGTCAATCAGTGCCATATTCAGGTGTCAATCAGTGCCATATTCAGGTGTCAATCAGTGCCATATTCAGGTGTCAATCAGTGCCATATTCAGGTGTCAGTCAGTGCAATATTCAGGTGTCAATCAGTGCCATATTCAGGTGTCAATCAGTGCCATATTCAGGTGTCAGTCAGTGCCATATTCAGGTGTCAATCAGTGCCATATTCAGGTGTCAATCATTGTCATATTCAGGTGTCAATCAGTGCCATATTCAAGTGTCAGTCAGTGCCATATTCAGATGCCAATCAGTCACATTCAGCACTCCAATCCCAACCCCAATCCCCCACCTGGCAACCAGCTGTCACCTGTCAATCAATCATGGCCCTATCAAAATCTGAGCTCGCCGCTCTGTGCAAGCCGCCACCGCCCGAGACCAGCGGCTTCATCATGCAGCAGACGATGCTGCGAGTCAAGGACCCTCGCCGGTCGCTGGACTTTTATTCCTCAGTGCTGGGGATGCGGCTGCTCGGCAAGTTCGACTTCCCCAGCATGGCGTTCTCGCTGTACTTCATGGGCTACGCTGAGGAGGCCAGCATTCCTAAGGGCGACACGGAGCGCATCGCCTACCTGTTCAGGCTGCCGGGGACTGTGGAGCTGACGCACAACTATGGGACAGAGTCTGACCCTGACCAGGTGTGTGTTCATGGACTGCTGAATCCCAGTGTCTGGACTGCTGAGTCCCAATGTCTGGACTGCTGAGTCCCAGTGTCTGGACTGCTGAGTCCCAGTGTCTGGACTGCTGAGTCCCAGTGTCTGGACTGCTGAGTCCCAGTGTCTGGACTGCTGAATCCCAGTGTCTGGACTGCTGAATCCCAGTGTCTGGACTGCTGAGTCCCAGTGTCTGGTCTGCTGAGTCCCATTGTCTGGACTGCTGAGTCCCAGTGTCTGGACTGCTGAGTCCCAATGTCCCAATCCCATTGCCATCCCACACCAATCCCATTGCCATCCCACACCAATCCCATTGCCGTCCCACACCAGTCCCATTGCCATCCCACACTAATCCCATTGCCATCCCACACTAATCCCATTGCCAGGCCTACCACAACGGCAACTCGGACCCCCGCGGCTTCGGCCACATCGGCATCAGCGTCCCGGATGTCGCCGAGGCCTGCAGGCGTTTCGAGCGACTCGGCGTGAAGTTCGCCAAGAAGCCGGACGACGGCAAGATGAAGGGCCTCGCCTTCATTCTGGACCCTGACGGCTACTGGATTGAAATCCTCAATGCCGGCAGGATGGTGGAGATCGCCAAGGTGGACTGACAAGGATGCTCAGCTGCAGCTCATAAATTTGACAGCCCACAGCGGCAGTGACTGCAGCCGTCAGTCCTCCTCTCTGCTCTTCTGTGCTGCACCGCCCTTTGCGCCCTCAGCTGTTAGCGAATTCTGATGTACCGCACTGCACCAAATCAGTGACTGTCTTTGCCTTAAAACTGATCATTTTATACCTGCCTTTCTGCAATTCACCTTCAAGTTGTTGCTGACAGAGGCGAACTTTAATCTGAATTTCGAATAATCAAAATAAATCCGCTTTATCCCACTCAGAAATATTTTACTAGTAAATCTGATTACTCAAATATTGTCAATCATAAATGTAAAAATTGTTTTCTCTACTTGGTTTTGACTCTGAACTCAATGGGGATGAATTCGGGGCAGATGGAGACTGTGTTGATGGAGCTGATGAGAGACTGGGTGTTGATGGAGCTGATGAGAGACTGGGTGTTGATGGAGCTGATGAGAGACTGGGTGTTGATGGTGCTGATGAGAGACTGGGTGTTGATGGAGCTGATGAGAGAGACTGGGTGTTGATGGAGCTGATGAGAGACAAGGACGCTGATGCTGCTTAATGCTAGAATAGGAGACAGTCAGTCGGAAAACGACACACAATGAGAGAATTGTTTAGCGCCAACGTAATTTTGTTATAATTACTTAATACATGTATAAGTACATGTACAAAAAGGTCTTAACATATTAAATTCCATAATAAGAGAAATTCGACAAAAAACCCGGCCTCCAATAAATCAATCACTCCAGAAGCCGCAAAGTTCGATTATTAATCCGCCTGTGAACAAAATTAGGGTGGACTGAACACCTGCAATCTCCTGTTGTTTCTGTCAGCCACCACCAGCTGCTCGCGCGGACCTCCCGTCACCACCGCCAGACCCAGTGGATACTGGAATCTGCCGTCTCCGCTGCCGCTCTTGCCCGGAGTCCCCAGAGTCAACAACAGCGACTCGTCGTCTGCAGCCACCGCTCGCACTGAGTGACCCAACCATTCACTCACGAACAGGCGGCCTCTGCTGTTGACGGCCACATCATATGGCCAAACAAACTGTTGGAGGCCGGAACGCTGAGTCGGAAAGGAGGCGACCAGCTGCTGGGTGTCGATGCGCACTCTGTGCACCTGATCATTCTCCAAGTCTGTCACCAGAATGCAGTTGTCGAGAGTCGCCAGGTTGCCCAGATCAGCACGAGGAAGCTGAGACAGCGTGATGACCGTCTCCATCTGCCAAGTCGCTTTGCTGAATGCAGCAATTTTGTTTCCACTGGACACAAACACGGAGGCTGTGTTGCCGCCGATTCCCCTGATGTCACTGAAGCTCTCGATGTGTGGGCGGACTCGACGCACCGTGCGACCGCTCAGGTCCGTCACTGTAACTGCGCCAGGCTGAGCAATGAACAGCAGCTGACGGTCGCAGTGAAGGCCACGGATGACCTTCTCCCAGTCGATGTCGCAGTGGCACCGCAGCTTCTGTGAGCCGTCCACAGACAGCACACAGACAGCACCAGTAGGTGGTCTTTATTCCTAAGGAATGATGCAATGACGCATGGCTGAGGCAGAGCCTCACTGCCGTCTCCTTCAGTATCGGCGGGAACCACACGGCCTGAGCGGTCACCAACGAATCGGCTGGTGTCGCTGCACACAGCCAGCCATGCAATACGGTCATCCAGCTTCACCTCATGACTGAAGATCATCGGCTCCAACATTCTCTTTTTCTTAGCAGCATCAATCTCCTCGGATGTCGCGGTCACCGAAGCGTCTCTCAACCAGTCACCCTGATCTTCGCTGCGTCCCGCACAAATGCCGACCAGCCGCTCGAGCTGGCCCAGAAGCCGCAGCTGCAGCTCCTCATTGTCGCTCTGGTCTCTGAGCAGGCGCTCTGACCTCTCAAAGTCGGCCTCCAAGTCTCCAAGCGATTCGTGCATGTACTGGACCAGGCGAAGCAGCTCCGCCATGTCGCCTGCAGCCTCCGCCGTGGCCACCTCCTGCTTGTAGCTGGAGACGTCCTCGAGGTCCCGCTCGCACACACGCACTGCCTCAAGCACACCTGAGAGCTGGCCCGTCACCCTGCTACGAAACGAGTCGATGTGTTGCTGTACCAAATCGAATTTGTGATTGACCTCTTGCAGCTGCTGTTGGATGTCGAGAGCGAGACGACGCAGCGACTCAGCGTCTTGTCGGTGTCGCAGCAGCGCTGCACGACCAGCTGCATCTGCTGCGCATTGTGAGTCTTGTGACTCTTGTGACTCTTGTGAGTAGGCACGCAGCAGCTCGTCGACCTCCTCCTTGAGCTTGAATAGATTGGCCACATCGACACTGAGGTGTTGACTGCACATGTGGCAGCGGGAGAACGGAGCCACACCGACTGCAGCTTGGTCGCAGATGATGCAGAGAGGAGTTGGGGAAGCGGGAGGCGCGTCCGAACTCGAGCTGTCGCTGGAGTCTCCAAGACTCATTGTTTGTCAGGGAGTTTTCTATTTAGAAAATTCTTTTCAATGCAGAGTTTCCACAAAGCGAAACACAGTCAGATCTGCTTCAATCGGTGCCCTCTTCCAAGGAAACGGTTGCGCAGCTGTTTTGATGTCAACTTGATGTTAATATTAAATTAAATTACGTAGAGTAAAAGCTGTCAGACGAGGTTGAATTTTGTTTTTATTGATTATTTTAGAGAAAATGTGTTTTTATAATGATTCAAAATTCAAATCAGCCAAAGCTGCTGAGGTGGTCATAGTGGGGAGCTGAGCAGCCTGTCGCAATGACAATGCAGCTCCTCTCTCCCAGTCTGTCTGCCCTGTGCAGGCATTGAGCATCGCAGATTCTTTATCTCCAGTTTGCTGTACTCAGCGGGCAGAGAGCCGCCCTGTTCAGTACTTTCCATTCATATTGCGGTAGGGCTGTACACTGGCTCTGCTACTGACTGCACTGTATCGCTGTTCTGCTGTATGTCCCGCCGGCTTTAAGTCTGCACTGGAATGGGAGAGGAAGCTGCACTCTGATGCAGCATGAGCGACAGCCAAGCCGATTAAGCCCGCTGTAGAAACGTAGATCTGCCGTATCGCCAGTGCATTTAGCATGCTCAGGAGAAACGGTGTTTCAATGCTTTAAAGTGCTCGCAGGATCGCCCAGGATGCGGTGGAAGACGTGACGCCGCAATGTTCGAAGGTTTGAAGGTCTTCTTCTGCAGCCAACTCACGGCAGACAAATTTAGTGGAAAAAAATCTCATTTCTAGCGAACACACTAAATGCACTGGCGATATATTTTTATGTATATTGTTTTGTACCAATCCAGCTCTTAACAGACAAAATCTGGCATCCCAACCAAATGAAAAATTCTGACTTCGCCTCTACTTCCTCGATTCGATCAATCAGCTGCTGTCATGTCTTATTGGCAATCACGCCGCAGTCGCTATGCAGCATGTGTGATTGGCAATCACGCCGCAGTCGCTATGCAGCATGTCTGATTGGCAATCATGCCGCAGTCGCTATGCAGCATGTGTGATTGGCAATCATGCCACAGTCGCTATGCAGCATGTGTGATTGGCAATCATGCCACAGTCGCTATGCAGCATGTGTGATTGGCAATCATGCCACAGTCGCTATGCAGCATGTGTGATTGGCAATCATGCCACAGTCGCTATGCAGCATGTGTGATTGGCAATCATGCCACAGTCGCTATACCGCATGAAGTCAGTTAAAGTCCCTCAGCTTCTGATGCAGCAGCGGTTTTGGCAGCCACTCATTCATTTTCAATGTTAAAGAGCCCCAAATTGTAGACGCGACCCTGCATGGTCCCAACTCAGGGATCCCAAGCCCCTTTTCCCGATGAATCATCAATCACTCATCACGTACACCCACCCCACCCTGACCTTTAGATCAGCATTGTTTACCCCGATCTCCGTAACCTATTCCCATCAATAATCACGTGACTTGTTTCCCAACCCCTCCACATTTTTCTAGCCAATCACAGCGCTGCTAAGCAGGTGACGTCATTTGCTGGTTTGGCGACGCCGGTCAAGGACAGGTCAAGGCCGCCCGTTGTTCGCGTGTCATGCCGTAGCTGATTTTAATCCATTTCTCACAACTGGCCCGTGTTCGACTCACCCTTGACCTCCGTGCGAGGGTCAAAACCGACATCTTGCTTAGGTGTCCATCTCCATCATTATATTAACTGCTCAGATCCCCATTCACTGTGGAACTTTTTCATGTAAAACCTATTCACTGTTAAACCATGTGACATTCCCTCATAAGACAAAGTCAAGAAAGAAGCCAGCACTGCAGTATTCTATATAGAAGAGCTCAGCCCAAGAGCCTACAGAATAAACAGCACAGTAAAAGTTGTATTCGCGTTCGTCTATTTATCGTACGAGACAAGCCGCCCAGGGTGGTTGCGTGAAAAATACAAAAGCCTCACACCCTCACCACAAAACAGAAGCTGGAAAGCCGGTCTCGTAGCAGGAGCCAGACGGGTAGAACGCCTACTGCTGCAGTCTCAGGTTGAAAGCTAGTCAAATATTTATTACCATGGCTAAAGCTACCTATGCCATGCTATAAAAGGCAAAGCAGGAAACCATTGAGGAAAATGCAAAACAGAAGCGAGCGCTGAGTCTGCAGCGAGTGAGGAGAATTTAAGCAAGCTGCATGCCATTTTTGCTGAAATTCAATTCAACAATCAGGTACGAATTTCTGCTGCTGAAACTTCAAGAAAAATAAAGACCATGAGAGAAGTGTTGAGGGCCAACGTTTATTTTTATTAGTACATACGTAATGGTAAATGTGCTTCTATTCAATAAATATTTATTCTGAATATAATGGACATAATAAACACTTATTCGACAAAAAAGTTATCCAAGTTTAAATTTGTTTCAAAAAACACAATCAAAAATACCCAGTCTCCAATAAATCAATCACTCCAGAAACCCCAAAAATCGATTATTTATTTGGCCTGTGAATAATTTTAGGATGCACTGAACACCTGCAGTCTCCTGTTGCCTCTGTAAGCCACCACCAGCTGCTCGTGCGGACCTCCCGTCACCACCGCCAGACCTCGTGGACAGACGAATCTGCCGTCTCCGCTGCCTCTCTCGCCCGGAGTCCCCAGAGTCCACAGCAGCGACCCGTCGTCTGCAGCCACCGCTCGCACTGAGTGACCCAACCATTCACTCACGAACAGGCGGCCTCTGCTGTCGACGGCCACATCAATTGGATAAGCAAACTTTTGGAGGCCTGAACGCTGAGTCGGAAAGGAGGCGACCAGCTGCTGGGTGTCGATGCGCACTCTGTGCACCTTATTTTGCACCCTGTCTGTCACCAGAATGCAGTTGTCGTGAGTCGCCAGGTTGCCCAGATTAGCATGAGGAAGCTGAGACAGCGTGATGACCGTCTCCATCTGCCAAGTCGCTTTGCTGAATGCAGCAATTTTGTTTCCACTGGACACAAACACGGAGGCTGTGTTGCCGCCGATTCCCCAGATGTCACCGAAGCCCTTGATGTGAGGGCGGACTCGACGCACCTTGCGACCGCTCAGGTCCGTCACTGTCACTGCGTCAGGCTGAGCAATGAACAGTAGCTGACGGTCGCAGTGAAGGCCACAGATGCTTTCATTCCAGTCGATGTCGCAGTGGCACCGCAGCTTTTGTGAGCCGTCCACAGACAGCACCAGTAGGCAGTCTCTATTCGAATATAACGAGGCAATAATGCAGGGCTGAGGCAGAGCCTTGCTGTCGTCTCCCGCTGAGTCGGCTGTAACCACAAGGCCTGAGCGGTCACCAACGAATCCGCTGGTGTCGCTGCACACAACCAGCCACTCAACATTGCCATCCAGCTTCACCGCGTGACTGAAGACCATCGGCTCCAACATTCTCTTTTTCTTAGCAGCATCAATCTCCTCGGATGTCGCGGTCACCGAAGCGTCTCTCAACCAGTCACCCTGATCTTCGCTGCGTCCCGCACAAATGCCGACCAGCCGCTCGAGCTGGCCCAGAAGCCGCAGCTGCAGCTCCTCATTGTCGCTCTGGTCTCTGAGCAGGCGCTCTGACCTCTCAAAGTCGGCCTCCAAGTCTCCAAGCGATTCGTGCATGGACTGGACCAGGCGAAGCAGCTCCGCCATGTCGCCTGCAGCCTCCGCCGTGGCCACCTCCTGCTTGTAGCTGGAGACGTCCTCGAGGTCCCGCTCGCACACACGCACTGCCTCAAGCACACCTGAGAGCTGGCCCGTCACCCTGCTACGAAACGAGTCGATGTGTTGCTGTACCAAATCGAATTTGTGATTGACCTCTTGCAGCTGCTGTTGGATGTCGAGAGCGAGACGACGCAGCGACTCCGCGTCTTGTCGGTGTCGCAGCACCGCTGCACGGCCAGCTGCACCTGCTGCGCCTTGAGACTCTTGTGAGTCTTGTGACTCTTGTGAGTAGGCACGCAGCATCTCATCGACCTCCTCCTTGAGCTTGAATAGATTGGCCACATCGACACTGAGGTGTTGACTGCACATGTGGCAGCGGGAGAACGGAGCCACACCGACTGCAGCTTGGTCGCAGATGAGGCAGAGAGAAATTGGGGTAGCGGGAGGCGCGTCCGAACTCGAGCTGTCGCTGGAGCTTTTGCGGCTCATTGTTGGATTTTCTCTGAGGAGCTGACTCACCAGTCAAATGCAGTCAGTTTTGCTATACACTATTTCAGTGCTCAGACAGGCAGCTCTTAGCAGCTATTATATAGGCTGGTATTTGCAACACAAATTTTGTTTTACTGTTGCCATGGCAACCAACACAGAAGCATTGGGCGCGTGCCTTATCTGCAGCCGCTACCCAAGGCCCCAGTGGCAATGGTTTTTTCCTACGATGTAGAAACCAAGATAAGAAGAATCAAATGCGTAGCCTAAAATCTAAAAAATTCTTATCTTTCAGCATTCATTGATTACTATTGATACGTTGACAATTATTTAAACTTTTTAAACCTTACTGGACCTTGGAAACTAAAGGCAGACTGTAGGTTTACCAGTCAGAAACAGTTGTTTTACAAAGACTTCTCGTGGTATATTATGTAGTTTTTATACTTGTATATTTGATGTTGTTAACTGAGTATGAATTAAAAATCGCTGCTTACAAAGGCGCATGATGCTACTATTAGATAAGCGATGATCAGTAGTGTGAATAGAGTATGCTGGCCAAACTATTAGACGAACTCATCAAAGCCCCAAAATCAGTCAGGCTGCTGCGAGGTACTCCGTGATGCAGATGTCGGAATCTGCACATCCTGACTGACGCTCTACGAGCTCCACTGCTTGCGAGGTGCTCTGGAAGGTCGGCGGGTTGAGGAGAAACATTCTGGAATGACCTGCAATTCTAGCCAATCAGCGAGCAGTGGAGGCTAGATAGATAGCCAACCACGATTCCCTTTGGATCTCGTCCCCAGCCAGCCAATCAGCGAGTAGCGGGGGATAGAAAGATAGCCAACAACGAGTCCCATTGATCTCGTCCCTTGGATCAGTGGGCAAGAGGGGGTAGATACCCAATAATCGCCCAGCCAGCCAATCAGTGCTGACCAAACTCTCACCTGCAGTTCCCACGGATCCTCGAGCTCATCTCTACGCTGTCGAGTCAGCTGTGGCCTCCGACAGCCACCGTTTTCACCGTTGGTCGCCATGGAAACGGCCTGGTCCTCAGCGATGGGATCCAGTCGCGAGGAGGCACCCGGCGAAGCCGTTGCTGAAGCCGACGCTGCCCCCGTCGAGAATGTGGCGTTCAAAGTTCGACGATGGTGCGACGCTGCGATGCCGCCGAAGATGCCGGCAGACATGGCTGCCATGGACTTCACAGCGTTGTTGGACTGCTGCTTGCTGATGCACACGACTGTGGGGGGAGGGTTAGGGAAGAGTAGATAGAGAGCGGATAGAGAGCGGATATAGAGCGGCTAGAGAGCAGATAGAGAGCGGATAGAGAACGGATAGAGAGCGGATAGAGAACGGATAGAGAGTGGATAGAGAGCGGATAGAGAGTGGATAGAGAGCAGATAGAGAACGGATAGAGAACGGATAGAGAACGGATAGAGAGCGGATAGAGAGCGGATAGAGAGCAGATAGAGAACGGATAGAGAGTGGATAGAGAGCGGATAGAGAGTGGATAGAGAGCGGATAGAGAGCGGATAGAGAGCAGATAGAGAACGGATAGAGAACGGATAGAGAGCGGATAGAGAGCGGATAGAGAACGGATAGAGAACGGATAGAGAGCGGATAGAGAGCGGATAGAGAGCGGATAGAGAGCGGATAGAGAGAGGATAGAGAGTGGATAGAGAGCGGATAGAGAGCGGATAGAGAGAGGATAGAGAGCGGATAGAGAGAGGATAGAGAGTGGATAGAGAGCGGAAAGAGAGCGGAAGGAGAGCGAAAGAAGGGCGGAAGGAAAAGGCGGATACGAAGAAGGGAGGAGGAAGGAAGTGAAGCGAAAAGAGAACGAGATTGACAGTGATTTAATATAGCTGCGCTACACCACATGTAGACCAGCAGAAACTCTCCCAAATCCATTCTGATCCTCACACTTTGGCTTGCAATTGGCAATTTGTTCCTCGGTGGCTCCAAGTTCCCGGCAGAGCTCCTCCAGCATGATGGCGTGCTTCTGCGGACAGATAATTGATAATTCAAAGTACACTGCACTCTAATATTTCTCTGTTTTTTAAACATATTTTAACGTATGTACGCAGAACTCTCTCCCTCTACCCCAACTGATCGCTGATTGGCTGGGGCGTGATGAAATCTATAGGGTGGTGGCTGACTCTCTATCGCAGTCACGTGACCCACCTCCTGCAAGTCGCGGTCGTTCTCCAGAGATTCGCACTTCATCTCCGATATTCTTCGGGCTCGCTTCTGCAGCTGGATGCGGAACTCGTCCCGCTGCTTCTCGTGCATCATCAGGCCTGTGGGTGGGGGGGCCTTAATGTACTTTTGTGTGGCCATAGAGAATAGGGACAGGGAAGACAGACATACAGACAGACAGACAGACAGACAGACAGACAGACAGACAGACAGACAGACAGACAGACAGACAGACAGACAGACAGACAGACAGACAGACAGACAGACACTAAGACAGACAGACAGACACACAGACACACAGACAGACAGACCCTTACCATTAATTACCCTGACTATGCGCCACAGCAGGAACAGGACAATAACGGACACCTCCGAGGATTCGAGTTTGACGAACACGACGTCTGCAACGAAGGACACGGCGATAACGACCGCGTCCACAACCTGCGGTGCCGGGAGTGTACGGAGTAGAGGAGAGGATTTAGAGAGGCAATTTAGGAATCAGCTAGTGTGAGGATTTGAAGCTAGGCTAATTAGTGTCTATGAAAGATTAGGTATCAGAGAGGGAGGTTAAGCGATCATAGAGGGAGAATAGAGATCGGAGAGGTAGATTAGAGATCAGAGAGGTAGATTAGAGATCAGAGAGGTAGATTAGGAATCAGAGAGGTAGATTAGGGATCAGAGAGGGAGATTATGGATCAGATAATCTCGAACTCTAATATTTACCTCGAACTTGTCGCGCAGAAATCCCCTGCCCAGGCAGACAATCTTCAGGGCCACCTCGGAGACGAACAGCGCCAAGATGGCGATGCTGACGAAGTGCAGCACGGCGGAGGCCGAGTGCAGCAGCCGGGCCTGGCTGAACTCGAAGCTGCTGAACAGCGACGGGCCGCTGGAGTTGCTCGGCGAGGCAGGCGCCGAAGTCGACGCTGAAGAGGACGAGTTGACGCGGGCGTCCGACAGCGCCGTCACGATGGCGTTCATCCCGGAGGCCAGCTTCTCGGCGAACTGAGGCGCCGTCAGCAGCTGCTGGGAGAATTCGGGCAGCAGGAGGCCGCGCTGTGCCAGCGGCTTTGAGAAGCTGCGATTGACGAAGGCGGCAGTTCGAGCGAATGCGGACTCGAGTTCCTGCTTCTCGCCTGGCGAGGAAGATTAGGGATTAAGTAATATGAATTAAGGATTAGGGATTAACGTCAGGGATTAGGGATTAAAGATAGGAGATTAAGGATTAGGAATTAAAAGTTATGAATTAGGGATTAGGAATTAAGACGATGGATTTGCCTATATCGGACAAGTCAGGATTGAGCAGGATTCATGACGCAAGCCTAAAACCAATACGTCCCTAATTTGAATTATTTTTGAATTGTTAAAACGAAGCCAAACTATACTACGGAAATTAGCTGAAAACTTTTAGCCCAACAGACAGTAAATAGAAATAGTTGAAATGTTTGTTTAAAGAAAAAATCGATAAGAAAGTCCGATAAACTATACGAAATCAGTTGGATTAATTTCTATAATAATTAAAAAGATTGCATATTGTGAAACAGTTTCAAAGCTCGACTCAGAATCGAGAGAAGCCTCTCTTCTGCCCAGCTCTGGGGGCCTTTGAAACTTCACGATATCAATCTGAACCGCTCTTAAGATTTATGTCTTTTCTCAGCTCTCTACTCTCCTCTCTCCTCTCTCCTCTCTCCTCTCCTCTCTCTTCTCATCTCTCTGCTCTCTCCTCTCCTCTCTCCTCTCCTCTCTCCTCTCCTCTCCTCTCTCCTCTTCTCTCTTCTCTTCTCCTATCTCATCTCTCTTCTCCTCTACTCTTTCCTTTGTACTCTCTCCTCTCTCTTCTTCTCTCTCATCTAGCCCGCCATTTCGTGCTAGATTCTGTTATCTCGCTTTGTATTTATTAAATTTCGCCGCACTCAAGTTAAGAATTATGAACAAAATGGCACCACCGCAGGCTGGCACAGAGAGCTACAGACACTGCTGCCTGGCTTTAAAATGAGTTTAAGATAAGATAACAAATTACCGTACTCGTACTTTTTAGTAGACTTGTTTGCAAATGATTCAGTCTTCAACTTGCTCGGGTAAAATACGGCTAAATTTAAACCACTTTATTGTTATAATTTATAACAAAAATACCTGAAAAATAAGGCAACGTTTATTAGAAATTATTGTGATTTTTAATGGAAGACAATTACTCGTGGGAAATAACTGATTGTTGATGAGGGATTTGGGATTGTTGATGAGGGATTAGTGATTGTTGATGAGGGATTAGCGATTGTTGATAAGGGATTAGGGATTGTTGATAATAGATTAGCGATTGTTGATGATGGATTAGGGATTGTTGATGAGGGATTAGCGATTGTTGATAATAGATTAGCGATTGTTGATGATGGATTAGGGATTGTTGATGAGGGATTAGGGATTGTTGATAATAGATTAGTGATTGTTGATGATGGATTAGGGATTGTTGATAATAGATTAGCGATTGTTGATGAGGGATTAGGGATTGTTGATGAGGGATTAGGGATTGTTGATGATGGATTAGGGATTGTTGATGAGGGATTAGCGATTGTTGATAATAGATTAGCGATTGTTGATGATGGATTAGGGATTGTTGATGAGGGATTAGGGATTGTTGATAATAGATTAGTGATTGTTGATGATGGATTAGGGATTGTTGATAATAGATTAGCGATTGTTGATGATGGATTAGGGATTGTTGATGAGGGATTAGGGATTGTTGATAAGAGATTAGCGATTGTTGATGATGGATTAGGGATTGTTGATGAGGGATTAGGGATTGTTGATAATAGATTAGTGATTGTTGATGATGGATTAGGGATTGTTGATAATAGATTAGCGATTGTTGATGATGGATTAGGGATTGTTGATGAGGGATTAGGGATTGTTGATAAGAGATTAGCAATTGTTGAAAAGGGATTAGTGATTCTTGATGAGGGATTAGTAATTGTTGATTGAGGGACTAGCAGTGGCTTGTTAGGGGTTAGCCAAGTGCCGATTAGAATAAATTCATTTAACTAAGAATATAATGTTAAAATATTTATAGAGCATTGAAAAAAGCATTATTTAGGGAAATTCCTTATAGAACAAAATTAGAGCATTAAAACAAAGGACGAAAAAGGTCAGCGAACTCACTATTCAAAGCCTTAATCTCCAAAATGATCTCAGCAATCACCAGCACGGCATCGATGAGAACCAGTGCACAGAGGACAATCTGAGCCGCATTGGATCTGATGCACTGCAGCAGCCTCTGCTTCCAGCTGTAGGACATGGGAGATCGTATTATTGTGAGGAAGTATTATTTTTATTATTATTCTTCGATTCAGAAACCAACAGGTAAATTTCAATTATTTAAAAAATAATAAAAGGTATAGACCACTATTGGAATCCCATTAGATCATCGTTAGAGTCTCATTAGAATCTCATTAGATCATCATTAGAATCCCATTAGATAATCATTAGAATCTCATTAAATCATCATTAGAATATCATTAGATCATCATTAGAATACCATTAGATAATCATTAGAATCTCATTAAATCATCATTAGAATATCATTAGATCATCATTAGAATATCATTAGATCATCATTAGCAAACAAACAAACAAACAAACTCAACTTTAGTATATAAGATTAGATCATCATTAGAACCTCATTGAACTATCATTAGAATCTCATTAGATTATCATTAGAATCTCAGACCATCATTAGAATATCATTAGACCATCATTAGAATCTCATTAGATCATCATTTGAATCTCATTAGATGTATTTATTATAGTCTCAATAGATCATTCCTAGAATCCCATTGAATCATAATTAGAGACCCATTAGATGACCATTCAAATCTTATTAGATAATCATTAGAATTAGAATCAAACCTAATTAGATTATTGTTAGAATCCAATTAGAAGATCATGATTAGAATCCCATTAGACCTTTATTGGAATCCCATTAGGTCATTATTTGAACCCTATTAGGTCTTAATTAGAATCCAGTTAGATCATCATTAAAATGTGGTCAGATAATCACCAGCTCACTCACGTGGGTCTCTTGGCTCGATTTTCTGCCGAGCCGAGCTCCGTCTGCAGCAGACTCAGATCGATGTTGTCCTTCTGCAGCTGCTTGATGAAGTTCTTGTTGTGCAGCCACCGGTACTGATAGCCGCAACTGGGGAAATATAGAGACTTAAAAAGTTGTAAATAAAAAAATTATAGCTAATTTAACTTTTAAAACAGAGCAGTTTTGTTTCAAAAGTGCAGATCTATTACTGTTAGATCTAAGAACTGTTCTTGCTAGATCAAACACATGTTCCTGTTAGATAAACTGAAACATCTATTCCTGTTAGATAAGATCCAACATCTGTTCCTGTTAGACAAGCTCCAACATCTGTTCCTGTTAGATAAGCTCTCCAACAGCTGTTCTTCCTAGACAAGCTCCAACAATTGTTCCTGTTAGATAAACTGAAACATCCCTTCCTGTTGGAAAAGAGTCAACATCTGTTCCTGTTAGATAAACTGAAACATCTATTCCTGTTAGATAAGATCCAACATCTGTTCCTGTTAGACAAGCTCCAACATCTGTTCCTGTTAGATAAGCTCTCCAACAGCTGTTCTTCCTAGACAAGCTCCAACAATTGTTCCTGTTAGATAAACTGAAACATCCCTTCCTGTTGGAAAAGAGTCAACATCTGTTCCTGTTAGATAAACTGAAACATCTATTCCTGTTAGACAAGCTCCAACATCTGTTCCTGTTAGATAAGATCCAACATCTGTTCCTGTTAGATAAGATCCAACATCTGTTCCTGTTAGATATGCTCCAACATCTGTTCCTGTTAGATATGCTCCAACATCTGTTCCTGTTAGATAAGATCCAACATCTGTTCCTGTTAGATAAGATCCAACATCTGTTCCTGTTAGATAAGATCCAACATCTGTTCCTGTTAGATATGCTCCAACATCTGTTCCTGTTAGATATGCTCCAACATCTGTTCCTGTTAGATAAGCTCCAACATCTGTTCCTGTTAGATAAGCTCTCCAACATCTGTTCCTGTTAGATAAGCTCCAACATCTGTTCCTGTTAGATAAGCTCCAACATCTGTTCCTGTTAGATAAGCTCTCCAACATCTGTTCCTGTTAGATAAGCTCCAACATCTGTTCCTGTTAGATAAGCTCCAACATCTGTTCCTGTTAGATAAGCTCTCCAACATCTGTTCCTGTTAGATACATGTAAGCCAAAGATGAAGTTCAGAAATAAATATATTTATATTCTGGGCACACTCACCGCCTTCTACTTAAAGAAATGTCGCCTCTCACTTGCGAATATATGAGCATAGTAGCTTACAATGGTCGTATAATTAAAAACAATTATAATAATTTGTAGCAATAAAGTTTGAAATTAGGAAATATCCAGGTGAACCGTTAAGAGCTGTTAGGGAAGATGATAGCGGTAGCTGATGAGGCTCTGCAGTCTCTCTCCGGAAGTAGCCGCGCGCATTCGCTCGTGTTTAATAGAAAAATCCCCCCATTCTTCATCTACAGCTTCCCTGTCCATACTGTCTGTCTCTCTATTCTATCCATTTTCTCTCCCTCTCTTTACCCTTCCTCTTCAAGCTCCCCAATGCCCCCAGGTTGTCCCAAGGAGATCTCGTGACGTTAAACTTGGATTGCCAATGCCGCATTTTCAATATTCTTCATCATTATTCAGCTTCCTTTGTTTATTTTCAGATGCATAGTTGAGAAATTGATAAAATTTAAAAGATTCTCCATTTATGGTCACGGCATAACGGATTTTGTCAATCCAATTGGGCAATCCGAGATATTTTCGTTCTCCTTGTGATTCTCCTTAACCTCCATCCACCTCGACAGCCCTCAGCCTCTCTTGTGCCTCTCTGCCTCAATTGAACAGCCCGCGCGATGCATCGGGGCCTGAAGCAGCCTTCAAAGCCTGCCATTCTCCTCGATAGGCCCAGGTGGTTTCTGGGCGGTTGGGGACAATGAGATGGGGGGGATGGTTGAGTTGACTGGTTGAGCCTTCGGGGCTCCGCATTTGCTAGATAAGGTCAATGAATTCACCTTGGTCACGTTTGTTCTGGCATATTCACTGACGCGAATTAGTTTTTGCTGATGAATGTGTGTGTGGTTGCTATGCGCTTGTTTTTGACAGTTTTTTCTTTGACAATTCATGTCTTTGCCAACTGTCTGCTTTTTTATTGGATGAAGAAGAGAAGTATGAGTAGGCTGCTCAGAGAGTCGCTATTCTGCAATTGTTTTTTGGGGTGGCGGGGGGAGAAACCGTTTTTTCCCGTGCAGGTTGTAGCAAGATTTTTCTCTCTCATATTTTGCTGCCTGAGCGATCAACGTTTTTGTTAGAGATGTACTTTTAGAAGAGCTGAATTAGGGAGCCAGTTTCAGAATGTAAATTGTCCGAATGATAAGGATGGTAATCCGAAGAATAAATAGTGATAATGCAAAGAATTATAATATTTCGATACATAATTATGTTAATCCGATAAATAATTATGATAATCCGACACGAAATTATGATAATCCGATACATAATTATGATAATCCGATACATAATTATGATAATCCGATACATAATTATGATAATCCGATGCATAATTATGATAACCCGATACATAATTATGATAATCCGATGCATAATTATGATAATCCGATGCATAATTATGATAATCCGATGCATAATTATGATAATCCGATGCATAATTATGATAACCCGATACATAATTATGATAATCCGATGCATAATTATGATAATCCGATGCATAATTATGATAATCCGATGCATAATTATGATAACCCGATACATAATTATGATAATCCGATACATAATTATGATAACCCGATGTATAATTATGATAATCCTATACATAATTATGATAACCCGATGTATAATTATGATAATCCGATACATAATTATGATAACCCGATGTATAATTATGATAATCCTATGCATACTAATCATGATAATCTGATATACTTTTATGATAATCTGATACATAATTATGATAATCCGATACATAATAAGGATAGCACAAGCTGACTCAAATATCTGACCCATATTCATAGCCATACCCAAATATCTGAACCTGACCCATGGCATAGTTCAGATAATCCGTATAATGAATTTTTATAATCCAATACGTACATATGATAATCCTAATATTAATCATGACAATTTGAAGCATAAACCCTGACCCCGATAATCAATATCTTAATTGAATATTGATGAATGCAATCAACAAGAGACTGTGAAAAATTCTAAATATTGTGAAAATTCCACCTAACTAGACTAAAATTCGATTGACTAAACAAGTAGAATGAACATCATACTGCTGCTACTTATCTACCGAAATAAGTAGTATGAAGCTATACAAAAGAATGATTTTTTTTTTAATAAAAATTTTCCCAACTTTTCAGTAAAAGTAACACTATTAGCTCGCATACTATTTTATCCAATGAGGATGTGCCATTCTAGAAAGTGCGAAATCCTTTCTTTACATGCGCTGGCGAATGAGCGGATGAGCGGAGAGAGGAGAAAGGAGAGGGGATAGGAGAGAGAAGAGAGGAAGAGATGAAAGAGAAAATTTTGTAATAAACCGATGAAAAATATGAAATGGAGAGATATAGGGAGATTGATGGGGACAGGAAGAGGCCCGAAGGTAAGGGGGAGCTCAGGGAGAGGGCGAGGGGAGACAGGATGAGGGCGAGGAAAGACAGAGTGAGGGCGAGGGGGGGACAGGATGAGGGCGAGGGGAGACAGGATGAGGGCGAGGGGAGACAGGATGAGGGCAAGGGGGGGACAGGATGAGGGCGAGGGAGACAGGATGAGGGCGAGGGAGACAGGATGAGGGCGAGGGAGACAGGATGAGGGCGAGGGGAGACAGGATGAGGGCGAGGGGAGACAGGATGAGGGCGAGGGAGACAGGATGAGGGCGAGGGGAGACAGGATGAGGGCGAGGGGAGACAGGATGAGGGCGAGGGGGGGACAGGATGAGGGCGAGGGGGGGACAGGATGAGGGCGAGGGGGGACAGGATGAGGGCGAGGGGAGACAGGATGAGAGCGAGGGGAGACAGGATGAGGGCGAGGGGAGACAGGATGAGGGCGAGGGGAGACAGGATGAGGGCAAGGGGGGGACAGGATGAGGGCGAGGGAGACAGGATGAGGGCGAGGGAGACAGGATGAGGGCGAGGGAGACAGGATGAGGGCGAGGGGAGACAGGATGAGGGCGAGGGGAGACAGGATGAGGGCGAGGGAGACAGGATGAGGGCGAGGGGAGACAGGATGAGGGCGAGGGGAGACAGGATGAGGGCGAGGGGGGGGACAGGATGAGGGCGAGGGGGGGACAGGATGAGGGCGAGGGGGGGACAGGATGAGGGCGAGGGGAGACAGGATGAGAGCGAGGGGAGACAGGATGAGGGCAAGGGAGACAGGATGAGGGCAAGGGGGGGACAGGATGAGGGCGAGGGGAGACAGGATGAGGGCGAGGGGAGACAGGATGAGGGCGAGGGAGACAGGATGAGGGCGAGGGAGACAGGATGAGGGCGAGGGGAGACAGGATGAGGGCGAGGGGAGACAGGATGAGGGCGAGGGAGACAGGATGAGGGCGAGGGGAGACAGGATGAGGGCGAGGGGAGACAGGATGAGGGCGAGGGAGACAGGATGAGGGCAAGGGGGGACTGAATGAGGGCCAGGGGAGACAGGATGAGGGCGAGGGAGACAGGATGAGGGCAAGGGGGGACAGAATGAGGGCCAGGGGGGACAGGATGAGGGCGAGGAAAGACAGAGTGAGGGCGAGGGGGGGACAGGATGAGGGCGAGGGGGGGACAGGATGAGGGCGAGGGGAGACAGGATGAGGGCGAGGGAGACAGGGTGAGGGCAAGGGGGGACAGAATGAGGGCCAG
>NIVC01000200.1:232500-270000 GCA_002269645.1 Macrostomum lignano | reverse complement strand
GGTGTCTTCTTCACCAATTGGGGTGTCTTCTTCACCAATTGGGGTGTCTTCTTCACCAATTGGGGTGTCTTCTTCACCAATTGAGGTGTCTTCTTCACCAATTGGGGTGTCTTCTTCACCAATTGGGGTGTCTTCTTCACCAATTGGGGTGTCTTCTTCACCAATTGGTGTTTCTTCTTCACAAATTGGGGTGTCTTCTACACCGATTGTTGTGTCTTCTTTACTAATCGGGGGTCTTCTCGGAATTTGCTGTGTCTTGAATTGGGGTGTCTTCTTTTTGAAATTGGAGTGTCTTCTCCTATTGAAGTTTCTTCTTCCACTCTGAAGTGTTTTAAAGTCCGAACTCTTAGTTCTAGGCTGGAGTGTTTTACTCATGACAGGGCTGTCTGTCTAACTCTAAAATTGTCTTCTCTAAGCTCGATGTATATAATCAAGAGACAAGGGGCGCCCACCAAGAGACATTGGCGCTAACCAAGAGACAGGGGGGGCAGCAAGAGACAGGGGGCAACCAAGAGACAGGGGCGCCCACCAAGAGACAGGGGCGCCCACCAAGAGACAGGGGCGCCAACCAAGAGACAGGGGCGCCCACCAAGAGACAGGGGCGCCCACCAAGAGACAGGGGCGCCAACCAAGAGACAGGGGCGCCAACCAAGAGACAGGGGCGCCAACCAAGAGACAGGGGCGCCAACCAAGAGACAGGGGCGCCCACCAAGAGACCACAAGACCAATACCAAAAACGATAAAACTTAAAGCAACACGCGCAAAGTATCCGATGCACTTTTTGTTTGTGCTCAGCGCAGTGCCATGCTTGAGTGGACACAGGAGAGTCCAACTTTCAAGAGAGTTAACAGCCTTCAAGACCGAAAATCAACTTACACGCAGCAACAGCGTAACCGATCGCACGACTTGATAATTTTATCTGGCAATTGAGCTGATGCAATTACTGCAGATCAAATAAAGCGAAGAAGACCTCGCAGAGTGCCTCATGAATTAATCGAATCCGCAAGAAGACAGACAGGACAGGACAGGCAGACACAGATAGATAGAGACAAGTCAAGGATGTCCTACTACACGGCCAACATGCAACTTCGTTTGGGCTTTCTATAGTCCCGTTAATTACCTAACTATACAAGCATAACGAGCATTTATCTGTACATTTGTATCTATTGTAAAAAGCACTTCCGGATGGCACAGGCTTTAACTTAGAGAAGACACGTTTGATACTTTGCACATGTTATCATGTCAAATAAGCTTAACATTGTAATTTTTAACTTTGTCAGCGATTATCACCCTCACTTCAATATAAAAACATTAACTAAATATTTCATATTACCTAGATAATAGCTTATTTATGACCAAAATTTAAGCTGCCTTATGACAAAAGCTCATATTTCTCAATCATGAACTACCGTGATTTCTTGCTCTTTTACAATATGACCGAAATTCATGTTGGTATATGATCGGTATTCATGTCCTTTATAATCAAAATTCATGTTGGTTTATGATCGGAATTCATGTTGGTTTATGATCAAAATTCATGTTGGTTTATGACCGGAATTTATGTTGGTTTATGACCGGAATTCATGTTGGTTTATGATCAAAATTCATGTTGGTTTATGACCAGAATTAATGTTGGTTTATGACCGGAATTTATGTTGGTTTATGATCGGAATTCATGTTGGTTTATGATCAAAATTCATGTTGGTTTATGACCGGAGTTCATGTTGGTTTATGACCGAAGTTCATGTTGGTTTATGACCGAAGTTCATGTTGGTTTATGACCGGAATTTATGTTGGTTTATGATCGGAATTCATGTTGGTTTATGATCAAAATTCATGTTGGTTTATGACCGGAATTTATGTTGGTTTATGATCGGAATTCATGTTGGTTTATGACCGAAGTTCGTGCTGTTTTATGACCGATGTTCATGTTGGTTTATGACCAGAATTCATGCTGTATTGTGACCGAAATTCATGCTTTCTTATGACCGAAATCCATGCTGTTTTATGACCGAAGTTTATGTTGGTTTATGACCGAAGTTCATGCTGTTTTATGACCGATGTTCATGTTGGTTTATGACCAGAATTCATGCTTTCTTATGACCGAAATTAATGCTGTTTTATGACCGAAGTTTATGTTGGTTTATGACCGAAGTTCATGTTGGTTTATGACCGAAGTTCATGTTGGTTTATGACCGAAGTTCATGTTGGTTTATGACCGAAGTTCATGTTGGTTTGTAATCAAAGTTCATGTTGGTTTATGACCGAAGTTCATTTTGTTTTATGACCAGAACTCATGACGTTTTATGACTCAAACTGACAAGAAATGACCGAAACAGAAGCAACATTTCTTTTGCATGGATTTCGGTGAAAGAATAAAATTGCAACTTGCTGAAACTGATTGCAAATTGTCTATTAATAATTTTGATGCGAAATTTCATATAACATTTTGTAATAGGCGGATATGGCTACATTAATAATTATTTCTATATGTAATAACCTGTATCAAGTAAACAGTTTCGTATAAAAATGAATTTACATGCCCTAAGAAATACATAGTACGCCTTGATTTCTTGGAATAGATATACTTCAATAATTTATTTAAGCGCAGGACAGCTACAACATAAAACCAAACACTGATTTTACTAGATTATACTACTAAAAGATAAAATAATAAAAAACCTAAACATCCAACGATCAGCAGTTATTGTTGCAAATTTTACCGAGGACCAACTACTTACAGTAGAGTAATAACGAAAATTAAAAGTTTCACTAAGCTACTAACAAACGTTTTTTTTTTATTAAAACTAAGCTTCTATAATCTAACAGTGATCCGATTTTGTAAGCAATAAAGTTGCAAATTTAAAACTGGGAAATAATATTTATAAAAGTCTTTACAAGTTGCTAAGCTAACTGATATGCCATGTTGTAATAAATTAGTAATAATTAAACAAACATAAATGATAGAGAGTTATCACAGACTGACACCAAACAAATGACAAATAATCAGGGTTGAAAATAATTTATAAAAGATTAACAACACAACAGAGTGCAGACAGTAAGACACCAAAACACACAAAAAGCTTGCAAGACTCCCAAAGCGATTGGAAAAGGAAACAGACGTGCTTGGATAAACACAAATGATAAACGAGAAAGAACAAACAAAAACAGTGTGTGTGTGTTTAACTATATATATGCCAAGAGTAGTATTGGATGCGTATTATGCATTAGAGGTGTGCAACAGTCACATAACTTGTATAGGTAGGCTTATACAAGTTATATATAAAAAACACAATCTGGACCAGATGAAGTATCGCAGTTAAAAATAAATAACTATATGACAGTTATTTTATTAGCACTGCCGTTTACTTTAAGTTTTACTTTAATTGCTATAAGTTGTATTCGTCTGGCTGACTACTAGAAGCTAAAACAGTAGCAGTAGTATAGCTGAAATGTTTTCAGTCTTCGGAATGATCTACTTTAGTAGCGTCAGCAGTTGTCCGAGTTAGAGGTAGGTCTGAAATAAAAAAAATGGTAGAAAATTGGACTTTAATGTTATAAATAATGCTTTTATACTTTTTAAAAGACGACAAAAGTACAAATCGAACTCGAAAAACATAGTTCTTTACTATATAGATTAGCGGTGGGTGAGGGCTGGGTATGCGGAAGTGTAGCACTGGTTTGGGGTGGTGGGTGAGGTCTGGCAAGGCGAGATGTGTACGTTGGTTTGAGGTGGTGGATGAGGACTGGCAAGGCGAGATGTGTACGTTGGTTTGAGGTGGTGGGTGAGGACTGGCAAGGCGAGATGTGTACGTTGGTTTGAGGTGGTGGGTGAGGACTGGCAAGGCGAGATGTGTACCTTGGTTTGAGGTGGTGGGTGAGGACTGGCAAGGCGAGATGTGTACGTTGGTTGGGGTGGTGGATGAGGACTGGCAAGGCGAGATGTGTACGTTGGTTGGGGTGGTGGATGAGGACTGGCAAGGCGAGATGTGTACGTTGGTTGGGGTGGTGGATGAGGACTGGCAAGGCGAGATGTGTACGTTGGTTGGGGTGGTGGATGAGGACTGGCAAGGCGAGATGTGTACGTTGGTTGGGGTGGTGGATGAGGACTGGCTATGCGTGAAGTAAGCACTGATTTTGGCCATCACAAATCTTTAACAGTCATCAACTACGTACAAAAGTTGAAAAAATGCTTCTAGTGATACAAAAACATCATTAAGCAGCAGATAGTTAGCTGAAAAGTTCACTATATCTATAGGCACTGCACCGAACTAATGATAGTTAAATTTCTACTACAAATTTAGAATTGATTTTAGATTTAATTCGTGCAAAATGACTCATTGTACTGTGATCAAAAAGTAGAAAATAAGAAAAGATAAGCGGGATTAATTAATTAATCAGATTAGATAAGCATTTTAGCAGCAAGCCAGTATAGACAAAGTAAGTATGTGAAAGTGCAAATCGTTTGTGATTAATTGATTACATTGTAGACAAAGCCTTTAATGGACAATTAAAAAATCGTTTAAAGCACTCCAACTGCTTTAACTAATCTGACACCTTGATACCCAAAGTCAAATACAAAAGAAACCGTAAAAAATTATTCTTGTGTTTTCATTCAACTACCTTATTATGTGGTGGATGCCCGACCAATAAGAATCAAGGATGGACGGGTCGGTGTCTCGACCAATAGGAATGAAATATGGGGCAGGGTGGGTTTTCTGACTAATAACAATGAAGGATGAGCGGGGTGGGTGTCATGACCAATAAGAATGAAGGATGGGGCGGGGTGGGTGTCCCGACCAATGGGAATGAAGGATAAGCGGGGTGGGTGTCCTGACCAATAAGAATGAAGGATGGGCGGGGTGGGTGTCCTGACCAATAAGAATGAAGGATGGGCGGGGTGGGTGGCCTTATCGATAAGCATGAAGGATGGGCGGGTTGGTGTCTCGACCAATAAGAATGAAGGATGGGCGGGGTGGGTGGCCTTATCGATAAGCATGAAGGATGGGCGGGTTGGTGTCTCGACCAATAAGAATGAAGGATGGGCGGGGTGGGTTTCCTGACTAATAAGAATGTAGGATAGGGCGGGTGGGTGTCCCGACCAATAATAATGAAGGATGTGGCGGGGTGGTTGTCCCGACCAATGGCTGAAGGAAAGGTCAGTCCTCTGATTAAAACTTGAAATTACAAGTTTACTAAGAGTCTTTCGTGAATATAAAATAACATCGTTTGTCAACAACTTTTACCGTGTGTATTCCAGATGCTCCAGCTCCAATTCCAACCACTGTTGATTATAGTATTAAAGAAAAAATATGCAAATACACACTTTCAGTACCGCAAATGCGATAATGACAACAAAAAATGAATAAACTATTGGCGTGGCCTAATGATAACACCCTAAACTAGACTAAAAGCTAGATTTTACCTAATAATGTCCAATTAAATTTGAAAATATTTTTGTGCATTATTTCGTGCAGATAGGAGGGTATATGAAGTTATTAAGTATACATTCAACAGCGTACTACCTTATTAGTAGTACTACTACAATATAAGATTAACTTTAGTATTTTGAGTAGCTACAATAAAATTTCTATACCATGTTATAATTACATGTAAAGTTAGTTAGTAAGTTTATGAATACGCTAAAATCATACCACTACTACTTTTACTACTACTAATGCTGGAATTTTAGTAGAATAATGTTGCATGCGGCATAGTAAGCATTAACTTCTATAGCTGACCTAAATATATTAATCAAAAAGTAAATTGTAATTAAATCAGACAAGATAATATTTAGGCAACACAGACGAATGAAAATAAGAAAAACAATTAAAAAAAACTGTGGGAATCTACAGAGTTTTAAAAATGAATGTTGGATCTATAATTTGTTAATAGATAATAAAAATGACGTCAGACGAAGAAGTGGAGCAGTGGAGAGAAGGGAGACGGGAGAGAAGGGAGACGGGAGAGAAGGGAGACGGGAGAGAAGGGAGACAGGAGAGAAGGGAGACATGAGAAGGAAGACAGGAAAGAAGAGAGACGGGAGAGAAGGGAGACGGGAGAGAAGGGAGACGGGAGAGAAGGGAGACAGGAGAGAAGGGAGACGGGAGAGAAGGGAGACAGGAGAGAAGGGAGACAGGAGAGAAGGGAGACAGGAGAGAAGGGAGACAGGAGAGAAGGGAGACAGGAGAGAAGGGAGACAGGAGAGAAGAGAGACAGGAGAGAAGGGGGACATAAGAAGGGAGACAGGAGAGAAGGGAGACATGAGAAGGGAGACAGGAGAGAAGGGAGACAGGAGAGAAGGGAGACAGGAGAGAAGGGGGGCATGAGAAGGGAGACAGGAGAGAAGGGAGACAGGAGAGAAGGGAGACGGGAGAGAAGGGAGACGGGAGAGAAGGGAGACAGGAGAGAAGGGAGACAGAAGAGAAGGGAGACAGGAGAGAAGGGAGACAGGAGAGAAGGGGGGCATGAGAAGGGAGACAGGAGAGAAGGGAGACAGGAGAGAAGGGAGACGGGAGAGAAGGGAGACAGGAGAGAAGGGGGACATAAGAAGGGAGACAGGAGAGAAGGGAGACATGAGAAGGGAGACAGGAGAGAAGGGAGACAGGAGAGAAGGGAGACAGGAGAGAAGGGAGACAGGAGAGAAGGGGGGCATGAGAAGGGAGACAGGAGAGAAGGGAGACAGGAGAGAAGGGAGACGGGAGAGAAGGGAGACGGGAGAGAAGGGAGACAGGAGAGAAGGGAGACAGAAGAGAAGGGAGACAGGAGAGAAGGGAGACAGGAGAGAAGGGGGGCATGAGAAGGGAGACAGGAGAGAAGGGAGACAGGAGAGAAGGGAGACGGGAGAGAAGGGAGACAGGAGAGAAGGGAGACAGGAGAGAAGGGAGACAGGAGAAGGGAGACAGGAGAAGGGAGACAGGAGAGAAGGGAGACGGGAGAGAAGGGAGACAGGAGAGAAGGGAGACAGGAGAGAAGGGAGACAGGAGAGAAGGGAGACAGGAGAGAAGGGAGACAGGAGAGAAGGGAGACATGAGAGAAGGGAGACAGGAGAGAAGGGAGACAGGAGAGAAGGGAGACAGGAGAGAAGGGAGACAGGAGAGAAGGGAGACAGGAGAGAAGGGAGACGGGAGAGAAGGGAGACGGGAGAGAAGGGAGACAGGAGAGAAGGGAGACGGGAGAGAAGGGAGACAGGAGAGAAGGGAGACAGGAGAGAAGGGAGACAGGAGAGAAGGGAGACAGGAGAGAAGGGAGACAGGAGAGAAGGGAGACAGGAGAGAAGGGAGACAGGAGAGAAGGGAGACAGGAGAGAAGAGAGACGGGAGAGAAGGGAGACGGGAGAGAAGGGAGACAGGAGAGAAGGGAGACAGGAGAGAAGGGGGACATGAGAAGGGAGACAGGAGAGAAAGGAGACGGGAGAGAAGGGAGACGGGAGAGAAGGGAGACAGGAGAGAAGGGAGACAGGAGAGAAGGGAGACAGGAGAGAAGGGAGACAGGAGAGAAGGGGGACATGAGAAGGGAGACAGGAGAGAAGGGGGACATGAGAAGGGAGACAGGAGAGAAAGGAGACGGGAGAGAAGGGAGACAGGAGAGAAGGGAGACAGGAGAGAAGGGAGACAGGAGAGAAAGGAGACGGGAGAGAAGGGAGACAGGAGAGAAGGGAGACAGGAGAGAAAGGAGACGGGAGAGAAGGGAGACAGGAGAGAAGGGAGACAGGAGAGAAGGGAGACAGGAGAGAAGGGGGACATGAGAAGGGAGACAGGAGAGAAGGGGGACATGAGAAGGGAGACAGGAGAGAAGGGAGACGGGAGAGAAGGGAGACAGGAGAGAAGGGAGACGGGAGAGAAGGGAGACAGGAGAGAAGGGAGACGGGAGAGAAGGGACAGGGTGTGCAAGGGTCGCACACTAAAATTAAAGCCAGTGTTAAAAATGACATAAAAACGCCAGCTAGAAAATAGCAGAGATTAGGGGCAGCAAAACATGAAGCACGGCGGCAAACAGCCCAGTAACTCACCGTTCCCGTGGCTGCCAGACTTGATCAACAGTCTTGGCGTCGCAGAGTCCCACAGGGTCGAGTCGCGATCGTCGATGGCACCGGCTGGCTGTGACTGCGGCAGTGCGGCGGCGGCGACTGTCGAGAGGGCGGAACCGCCGCTGTCTGTTGCGATGGGAGAAGGAAGATGAGAAACTATAGAATGGAGATAGAGGGATAGAATGAAGGGAGACAGGGGGATAGAATGAAGGGAGACAGGGGGATAGAATGAAGGGAGACAGGGGGAAAATATGGAGACAAAGGGATAGAATGAAGGGAGAACTGGAGAAAGAATGAACTAGTATGAAAGAGACATACGATTCAGACACAGAGAGAGTCAGACACAGGAAAACTGGACACAGAGAGAGTCAGGCACAGGAGAACTGGACACAGAAAAGAGTCTGCCACAGAGAGTCAGACGCGGGAAAATTGGACACAGAAAAGAGTCTGCCACAGAGAGTCAGACGCGGGAAAATTGGACACAGAAAAGAGTCAGACACAGGAGAACTGGACACAGAGATAGTCAGACACAGAGAGTCAGACACAGGAGAACTGGACACAGAGATAGTCAGACACAGAGAGTCAGACACAGAGAGAGTCAGACACAGAGAGAGTCAGACACAGAGAGTCAGACGCAGAGAGAGTCAGACACAGAGAGAGTCAGACACAGAGAGAGTCAGACGCAGAGAGAGTCAGACACAGAGAGTCAGACACAGAGAGAGTCAGACGCAGAGAGAGTCAGACACAGAGAGAGTCAGACACAGAGAGAGTCAGACGCAGGAAAATTGGACACAGAAAAGAGTCAGACACAGAGAGTCAGACGCAGGAAAATTGGACACAGAAAAGAGTCAGACACAGGAGAACTGGACACAGAGAGAGTCAGACACAGAGAGAGTCAGACACAGAGAGTCAGACACAGAGAGAGTCAGACGCAGAGAGAGTCAGACGCAGAGAGAGTCAGACACAGAGAGAGTCAGACGCAGAGAGAGTCAGACACAGAGAGAGTCAGACACAGAGAGAGTCAGACACAGAGAGTCAAACACAGAGAGTCAAGCACAGAGAGTCAGACACAGAGAGTCAAGCACAGAGAGTCAGACACAGAGAGTCAGACACAGAGAGTCAAACACAGAGAGTCAAGCACAGAGAGTCAGACACAGAGAGTCAGACACAGAGAGTCAAACACAGAGAGTCAAGCACAGAGAGTCAGACACAGAGAGTCAGACACAGAGAGAGTCAGACACAGAGAGTCAGACACAGGAGAACTGGACACAGACAATCAGCAGTCCTCACCATCCAGTCCATCAGAGATGGCCACGGTAGCCATCATGCTGGCAGGCCGGAGCCCATCGCTGCCGCTTAAACAACCAGAATCGTCGATAGTGGATGATCGACCGCGCGTTGCCGCACGTCGCCTGCTGGGCGCCGATTTCATAGCTGGGCGAGGGCGATTGTAAAAATAATATGATAATTATATCAGTGTTGCCTTTATAATTGCGCTCAGTTGAGCAGATATCAAATAAGTGAGATATATGTGAATTAACAATTAAATAATTGCAGGTATACACATGAGTGAACACAGCCGCCAGCAATAAAACATATCTTATCTTATTTGAACAAGTAATTAACTAGCAGTAGTGGCAGTAAAAAAATTTCTAGAAAATTTGTTAATTACGAGTATAATTACAGCCATTTTGTAATAAACAGGTAAAGCGATATTTAATAGGCCAAGAAAAACTGCGATTATTTCTCTATAATATTTCCTTGACATATATAGGTAATATTTATAGTAAGCCGTCGGAAAAAAAGCTAACGCACTACTCACTAAAGCAAATCTAATTCAGTAGTATAAATATATAAGTCAAATTTTAACTATTAGAATATTTTTAGAGAAGATAGACTCTACGTAGTTACACGCACAGCGGTAATTCAATTAAACATTAATTTTGTACTAAAAAAGTATTAATCAAAATCTTACCAATCGCGGCTGAGGCTGTTTATGTTAATTTGAAAAATAGGGCAATATTAACATTTTTATTTCTCTTTAAAAAAAGGCGGCAATGTTCGAATATTCTACTTGCGCCCGCATAGTAGTTTAAGGTAGTAGTATACTATTTCTTCAATAAATTACTTACACGAAGACAATAATAAAGTGCAGCTAAATTAGCCCAACAACCAAAAATTTAGGAAACTATCTGACACAACAGTTACTGGAATGAACTTACGAAATATCCGATGCAAATATTTCTACGAAACATATAACAAAATTTAATACCCCTGTACATTGGGAAAACAATTTAGTTCTAATAAAAACAATACAGGTTTTTTGTCTGTCTGTCTGTCTGTCTGTCTGTCTGTCTGTCTTTCTGTCTGTCTGTCTTTCTGTCTCGCTTTTTTAGATAATTTATTCTCTAAAAATCAGTGAAAAGTACCTCAACCATTTGTGAGTGTGATACCAAACACTCTCACTGTTTACTAACAAAAAGAGGCGCTAACTGATGATCGGACAACCAGCATCCTATATTTAAAAGTGCCACAAATTAGGCTTAAATAGGCATGGAACCTTAGATATATTAGTTAAGAGTGTTCAATAATAGTACTAACAGTAGTAGTGCTAGAAGAAAGTCAAGGAATAAAAAAACTCAAAGTGAAAAAACAATAAATAATAGCGACTAAAAAGAATAGTGAAAGATTTATGAACAATATTATATGATTATTATGCCGCGTGCCACTGATAATCCATAATTGAAATATAAACTATATTGATGGTGTAAAACTAAAGGTTTACTAACTAACTTTATATCATGATGCTACTAAAGACAAACACACTCTCGGGATGAATATTTTTATTACCGAGATTAACGATACGCCGGAATCGGAGCGCATTTGGTCCAAGCATGTGCGGCTCGTCCACTTGGAATTGAATTACAAAATTAATAATAATAAACACTATTGATCTAAACGATTTCAGTCAGATGACAATTATGAAACAATGTGAAAAAGTGTGGCAGGATCCAACAAGAGAATGGCACAAGATGTTGTTTGGAACTTTGGTAACTATTAACGATATACATTTTAGTGTATTAATTTTTTGTTTTTATTTTTATTATAGACGCCTGAGTGGTTGGTAGCCCAGTAACTGAGAATCTGGCAGACTGGCCCAGCAACTGAGGATATGGGAGGCTGGCCCAGCAACTGAGGATCTGGGAGGCTGGCCCAGCAACTGAGGATCTGGGAGGCTGGCCCAGCAACTGAGGATCTGGGAGGCTGGCCCAGCAACTGAGGATCTGGGAGGCTGGCCCAGCAACTGAGGATCTGGGAGGCTGATGGCCCAGCAACTGAGGATCTGGGAGGCTGGCCCAGCAACTGAGGATCTGGGAGGCTGATGGCCCAGCAACTGAGGATCTGGCAGACTGGCCCAGCAACTGAGGATTTGGGAGGCTAACCCAGCAACTGACGATCTGGGAGGCTGATGGCCCAGCAACTGACGATCTGGGAGGCTAGTGGCCCAGCAACTGAGGATCTGAGAGGCTGGCCCAGCAACTGAGGATCTGGGAGGCTGGCCCAGCAACTGAGGATCTGGGAGGCTGGCCCAGCAACTGAGGATCTGGGAGGCTGGCCCAGCAACTGAGGATCTGGGAGGCTGGCCCTGCAACTGAGGATCTGGGAGGCTGGCCCAGCAACTGAGGATCTGGGAGGCTGGCCCAGCAACTGAGGATCTGGGAGGCTTATTAGCATTGAGGTGGTGCAATTTGGAAACAAAGATGTTTTAATAACAACTCTGATTGGCACAAAAGTATTTAGTGATTCATTACTATTTTATAATATACCTTTAGGCCATATTAGTTAAATAAAAATCTTGTAGTTACAAGACTTACATCAAAGTCACGTACACTAACGGTAAACTCTTGGCAAAAAATGGTGCCAATTTTAGCACTTTAATTTACATTCAAACAACTCAACAAGATTCAATTGCAATTAGCTCGACAATTTAACATTTACTATTCTGATGAACTAACAAAAAACAGAAAATTGAAAATCAAATTTGTTAGTAAATTTTGTAAAAAAATACTTGATTGCATCGAAGTACTTACAGCTTTCAACCTTTTTGAAGACCTCATTCTTCAGATACAGTTGAAATCTTTCAGAGTAGAATCTAGGGTTGTGCACGCTCACTGTGTCCTGGATAAAGTTATTGTAGAATAAACTATAGAAACATAACCATATTGACGAAACAGTCTTTTTTACGGTTAACGGTTAACAGCCGCCAAAAAACCATTTGAAATTTGCCACTAATAACAATAGCCTTGCCGCCAATACCATTTGAACTGTTGCGATAACAACCCTTTGATCCATGCCGCCAATAACAACTCCGTGATCTATGCCGCCCACAACAACACTTATCTGTGCCGCAAATAACAACCTTTGATCTATGTCGCTAATACAAACTTTTTGATCTATGCCGCCAATAAAAACTCTTGGATCTATGCCGCCAATAAAAACTCTGATCTATGCCGCCCATAACAACTTTTGATCTGTGCCGCCAATAACAACCCTTTAATGTATGCCGCCATAAAATCAGTAACCTGTATTATTGCAATTTTATAACTTACCCCGTCAGTAATGATACTCTTCATGGCATGTTCCATCTTCTTAAATAGGCGATAATTCTGCAGAATGTCAATGATGCCCATGTATAGGAATAGGCGCTCGCCTTTGGCGTTTCTAGCTGGAATGCCGCCAACTCTGAAAGCAATAGCGATAAAACTATTTTTACAAAGTGATAATCCCATATGAGACATGAAAATATACCCAACTGAGGATCATCAACAGTCCGGTAAAATCCCATCACAATGGAAAATCGCATCACACTAATATTCCATCATAATGAGAAATCCCATCATAATGGAAAATCCCATCAGACTAAAATCCCATCATAATGAAAAATCCATTCACAATGAAAAATCCCATCATAATTAAAAATCCCATTATAATAGAAAATCCCATCACACTAAAATCCCATCATAATGAAAATTCCCAACATAATGAAAATTCCCATCATAATGAGAAATCCCATCATGAGAAATCCCATCATAATGAAAAATCCCATTATAATGGAAAATCCCATCAGACTAAGATCCCATCATAATGAAAAATCCCATCGCAATGAGAAATCCCATCATAATGAAAAATCCCATCACAATGAAAAATCCCATCACAATGAAAAATCCCATCACAATGAAAAATCCCATCACAATAAAAAATCCCATCATAATTAAAAATCCCTTCATAATGAACAATGCCTCACGGAGTAATGTCCATCTCGTCAGAGTGCAAATCGATGGGCGCCGTGTTCTCAGCATTGATTGACTCAATCGGCGTATTGAACACGGAAATCTTCTTTAGACTCCAGCCTCGTTGAAGGCCTTCAACGCTGCCGCCGCGACCAGCGCGTCGCTGCTGCTGCTGATTGCCATCGGATTCATCGAAGCTGGCGGAGGCGGCCGCTGCAGAGGCGGTCAGCGCCGATGCGGATGTTGCTGCGCCTGCGCCGGAAGTTGACGGCGCGCCGCCTGCGACGCCAACTGCTGCAGCGGCGCCAACGGAGCTGGCGGGTCGCTGACGCTCCTGTTGATGATTTGGCGACCCATTTTAAAGTACATCACTATTGGTGAAAGTGGAAAATCTTAAGGTAGGGAAATCCCGGGGTAGTTTATTGGAAAATCCCGCGTTTGTTTATAGGGAAATCCCGGAATACTTTATTGGGAAATCCCAGGGTAGCTTATTGGGAAATCCCAGGGTAGCTTATTGGGAAATCCCAGGGTAGCTTATTGGGAAATCCCAGGGTAGCTTATTGGGAAATCCCAGAGATGTTTATAGGGAAATCTTAGGGTAGTTTATTAGGAAATCTTGGTTATTTTTGGGAAATCTCAAGGTAGTTTATTGGGAAATTCCGGGGTATTTTTTGGGAAATACTGGGTATTTTATTGACAAATCCCGGGGTTGTTTAGAGGAAAACCCCGTGGTTATTTCCCGTGTAAAAGTTAGAGCGAGTTAACGCGCTCAAAAAAAATTCAAAGAGCGTGCAAAATACACCGAGTTTATGTCCCTGCACTCGCTCATTTTCGCACGGTGCGGACTCGCTAAAAGCATTTTTTTGTAAAAATTCTCACGCTCATTCTCTCGCTATTGTCTCTCGCTCATTCTCTCGCTATTGTCTCTCGCTCATTCTCTCGCTACTGTTACTCGCTCATTCTCTCGCTACTGTTACTCGCTCATTCTCTCGCTCATTTCCCATCTCTAGACTTGACGCGCTTATACAATAGAAATGCAGTGGCTTAGCTCACCGGATGCCGCAGTTTCGCGCTCAAAACGGCGCTCGATTTTTCATATGAAGTATGCACACCAATTAATTACTTGTGTATATTAAATTGGTTCAAACGGTACAGTATATTTATGGCTTAAAGCTGGAAATAGTACTGATATTCATGAAGATGACATTATACGGCGCCTTCTTGTACGGCTTTGTACGGTAAATTCATAAAGATGACATTTATGGGGCGCCTTGTAAGGATTTGTACGAAAAAAATGCTTAAGTAAAGAAAATAGTAAAGAAAAGCAAAGCACCAGAACGTATACTACGAGGGGCATTCAAAAAGTTTTGGCAACTGACCTAATATCTCCAAAAGTACATATCACAAAGCGTTGAATTTTTTTTACGAAATCGCAGACATTGGTTTTAACCATAGAGTATGACTTTTTTTCCCTCGAATGTGTTATACTTGCGCGTGGCCAACGCAAGGTGGTGTTTTAGACTCTGCCAAAAATGGAGCCAGTGCAACCAGACCAGTGGCGATTCTACGTTTTCATGCGCTCACGACTCGGAGAAAGCGCGGTCAAAATCCATGCAGACCTGGTCCAGGTAGTCGGGGACCAAGCCCCTTCCTACCGCACGGTCGCCAGGTGGATAGAGTCCATCAACGCCAGACGGGCCTCCTTGAACGACGACCCCCGGTCTGGACGACCCAGCACAGCTGTGACCGAAGCCAACATCGCTGCTGTCAGGGCTCTGGTGGACGAGGATCCAAACATTACCGTCGCTGTGATTAGCGAGACTGTCGGTATTTCCGATGGCAGTGCGCACACCATCCTGCACAGCCACCTGGGCCTCCGCAAGGTCACCGCCCACTGGGTGCCCCACCTCCTGACAGAAGAGCAGAAGAGGGAGAGGGTGCGGTGCAGCCAGGAATTCCTGCGCAACTTCGGTCCAGGAGGCTGCCAGAGGCTTTCCGACGTCGCTACAGGTGATGAGAAATGGTTCTTTTACTTTCAAGTGCCCCAGAAGATGAAGAACAAGGCCTGGGTGGGCTCTGGAGACGCGAGGCCGACTGTCCTGCGGTCCAGCTTTCGGTCCCGGAAGGAGATGTTCGTCATCTTCATCAGCACATCTGGGCCCGTGGCCGTCATCATGGTGCCTAATGGACAGAATGTGAACGCCAGCTTCTACTCCGGTACGGTTCTGCCACAAGTCATGGCGTCACTTCACGCAACTCAGCCCTCACGGCTTCAAGCTGGGCGAGTTCACCTGCACCATGACAATGCGTCCAGTCACACAGCGGCCCTGACGACCAACTTTCTGGCAGCCAACAACATCAAGACATCCGCCACCCACCCTACAGTCCTGACTTGGCTCCCTGCGACTTCTGGGTGCTCGCCAAGCTGACTGAACGGCTGGCAGGACGGAATTTTCACCGATGCCAGGACCTGGCTAAGTGCATCAATTCAGAACTGAAGGCCATACCTGCTTCTGAGTACCATGGCGCATTCGAAGCATGGATTCGGCGGCACCAAAAGTGCATTGAGAGAGGGGGAGACTACATTGAAGGATTGTAACATGTTCAGTTGTTTTTTGCAGTTACTGTTTTTTCATAGTTGACCAGTTGCCAAAACTTTTTTGGCCAAAAAAACTAAAACTACTTTACATTTACTCGAAAACTAAAACTATAGCAAACTACCGAAACCAAAAACTACTACGCAGTTATGCATTCTTCTAAAGTAGCTAGAAAGTAAAGAGTTATAAGTTTTTGTTTTAAGAGAGTTATAATTGCTGTCTTGCTCTTTCTCCATATAACGGAAGCCGAAAAATTGGTACCGGCACCGACCGTCTAGCCCACGTTGCCGTCGCCGCGGACAACGGCCGCAGTAACTGATCGGCCTCCGCGTGACTTACCGTTTGACTTCGACTGGTCTTCGAGCTTGTTGCTCGAATATATATTATATATATAATAATAATAATAATAATAATATATATTATATTATTATATTATTAATTATTATATATTTATTATAATATATATAATATATTATTTGTACACCGACAGAATTAGCGAGACAACAAGCAAGACAACAAGCGAGAGAATGAGCGAGTAACAGTAGCGAGAGAATGAGCGAGTAACAGTAGCGAGAGAATGAGCGAGTAACAGTAGCGAGAGAATGAGCGAGTAACAGTAGCGAGAGAATGAGCGAGTAACAGTAGCGAGAGAATGAGCGAGTAACAGTAGCGAGAGAATGAGCGAGTAACAGTAGCGAGAGAATGAGCGAGTAACAGTAGCGAGAGAATGAGCGAGTAACAGTAGCGAGAGAATGAGCGAGTAACAGTAGCGAGAGAATGAGCGAGTAACAGTAGCGAGAGAATGAGCGAGAGAATGAGCGAGTAACAGTAGCGAGAGAATGAGCGAGTAACAGTAGCGAGAGAATGAGCGAGTAACAGTAGCGAGAGAATGAGCGAGAGAATGAGCGAGTAACAGTAGCGAGAGAATGAGCGAGTAACAGTAGCGAGAGAATGAGCGAGTAACAGTAGCGAGAGAATGAGCGAGAGAATGAGCGAGTAACAGTAGCGAGAGAATGAGCGAGTAACAGTAGCGAGAGAATGAGCGAGTAACAGTAGCGAGAGAATGAGCGTGAGAATGAGCGAGAGAATGAGCGAGTAACAGTAGCGAGAGAATGAGCGAGAGAATGAGCGAGTAACAGTAGCGAGAGAATGAGCGAGTAACAGTAGCGAGAGAATGAGCGTGAGAATGAGCGAGAGAATGAGCGAGTAACAGTAGCGAGAGAATGAGCGAGTGAGTGAAGCGGCTAGCGAGTTGTCCACCGAGTCAAGCAGCGAGAGAGCTCTCACCGTGAAAACCACCGCGTATTTGACCGTGAGCCAGCGCGTTTTTTTGGTAGCGAGTCACAAAATTGGCAAAAACGCGCTACCGTGTAAAAAAAGTTGATTTCATCGGTGGTTTTCCCGCTAAGTACTCGCTACTTCCAAGGATTCACTCGCTCTGACTTCTACACGGGTTTATACGGAAATCTCACGTAGTTTATTGGGAAAATCCTGGGGTTTTTTCATTGGAAATCCCAAAGTAAATTGATGGGAAATCTCATAAAAGCTAAAAAGATGGGAGAGGTTTTAAATCATAAGTCATAACTCAAATCAATAGCTCACCCTTTCTCGAAGAGTCTGATCTAAATTATAAATACCCAACAGTAGCGAGTAGTCCATAATGCGAAACGATTCAAGTACCAGACAGTCTCGACTAATGCATTCGATTAGGCTGGTGTAGATGTCTGCCTCAAGCGACAGGCCCGTCTCGTGTAGTGCTCTGCGGACAATGCGGATGAGACTTAGGGAATGGAGTGCTTAAATGTATGGAGTACGAGCTACTCTAATGTATGGAGTGCTCAAATAGCTCGTAGATGGAGTGCTCAAATGGATGGAGTGCTTAAATGGATGGAGTGCTCAAATGGATGGACTGCTCAAATGGATGGACTGCTCAAATGGATGGAGTGCTCAAATGGATGGAGTGCTCAAATGGATGGAGTGCTCAAATGGATGGACTGCTCAAATGGATGGACTGCTCAAATGGATGGACTGCTCAAATGGATGGACTGCTCAAATGGATGGACTGCTCAAATGGATGGAGTGCTCAAATGGATGGAGTGCTCAAATGGATGGAGTGCTCAAATGGATGGACTGCTCAAATGGATGGACTGCTCAAATGGATGGACTGCTCAAATGGATGGACTGCTCAAATGGATGGAGTGCTCAAATGGATGGAGTGCTCTAATATATGGCCCATGGAGAGCTCAAACAGAAGAACTGTCTTTAGGATACAGTTTCATATTGAATATTATAAATAATAATCTTGCTCACTTAAAATCCAAATCTTTAAACGTAGGTGAAGATTTCTCTCGCTCGGCATTGCTTGCCTGGCGCTTATAAGTGGAGCCTTTCAGGTCGTACTTCTCCGTTAGCCGTATAGTAGAGGGCAGCAGGTTGTTCATCACTACGAAGCGAATGTTTTTACTGCCGCACTGTTTGGGACAGATAAGATATTGATTTTAATAGTATATTATGTATGTTCAGTCTGAACAGACTACTCACTGAATAAATTAAACAGTAATATAAGTAGTGTTTCATCTTCTGACAATATAAGATACAAGGTGGAAACGAATCTGTTCAGACACTCTGCAAAGATTAATAACGATGCGTACACAAACTGCATTCTGCGTTAGCACCTCCCGTAGGGTCCCAGTTAGCTTAGTGCTTTAACACTGCTCCAAGTCCCAATAAAATCTTCGACCGGCTGGACAGAATTTTGGAAATAAGGAATTCTGTTTGATCATTTCTTAACCGTCTGCTTGTAAACTCGCTTGCTATCTGTCTGCCTGCCTGTTCTAGTGTCTGCCTGTCTGCTTTAGAGTCTGCCTGTCTGTTCTAGTGTCTGCCTGTCTATTTTAGTGTCTGTCTGTCTGCTTTATTGTCTGCCTGTCTGGTTTATTGTCTGCTGTCTGTTCTAGTGTCTGCCTGTCTGCTTTAGTGTCTGCCTGTCTGCTTTAGTGTCTGCCTGTCTGCTTTAGTGTCTGCCTGTCTGCTTTAGTGTCTGCCTGTCTGTTCTAGTGTCTGCCTGTCTGCTTTAATGTCTGCTGTCTGTTCTAGTGTCTGCCTGTCTGTTTTATTGTCTGCCTGTCTGTTTTAGTGTCTGCCTGTCTGTTCTAGTGTCTGCCTGTCTGTTTTAGTGTCTGCCTGTCTGCTTTAGTGTCTGCCTGTCTGCTTTATTGTCTGCCTGTCTGTTCTAGTGTCTGCCTGCCTGTTCTAGTGTCTGCTGTCTGTTTTATTGTCTGCTGTCTGTTCTAGTGTCTGCCTGTCTGTTTTATTGTCTGCTGTCTGTTCTAGTGTCTGCCTGTCTGCTTTATTGTCTGCCTGTCTGTTCTAGTGTCTGCCTGCCTGTTCTAGTGTCTGCTGTCTGTTCTAGTGTCTGCCTGTCTGCTTTAGTGTCTGCCTGTCTGCTTTAGTGTCTGCCTGTCTGCTTTAGTGTCTGCCTGTCTGCTTTAGTGTCTGCCTGTCTGTTCTAGTGTCTGCCTGTCTGCTTTAATGTCTGCTGTCTGTTCTAGTGTCTGCCTGTCTGTTTTATTGTCTGCCTGTCTGTTTTAGTGTCTGCCTGTCTGTTCTAGTGTCTGCCTGTCTGTTTTAGTGTCTGCCTGTCTGCTTTAGTGTCTGCCTGTCTGCTTTATTGTCTGCCTGTCTGTTCTAGTGTCTGCCTGCCTGTTCTAGTGTCTGCTGTCTGTTCTAGTGTCTGCCTGTCTGTTTTATTGTCTGCTGTCTGTTCTAGTGTCTGCCTGTCTGTTTTATTGTCTGCTGTCTGTTCTAGTGTCTGCCTGTCTGCTTTATTGTCTGCCTGTCTGTTCTAGTGTCTGCCTGCCTGTTCTAGTGTCTGCTGTCTGTTCTAGTGTCTGCCTGTCTGCTTTAGTGTCTGCCTGTCTGCTTTAGTGTCTGCCTGTCTGCTTTAGTGTCTGCCTGTCTGCTTTAGTGTCTGCCTGTCTGCTTTATTGTCTGCCTGTCTGTTCTAGTGTCTGCCTGTCTGCTTATTGTCTGCCTGTCTGCTTTAGTGTCTGCCTGTCTGTTTTAGTGTCTGCCTGTCTGCTTTAGTGTCTGCCTGTCTGCTTTAGTGTCTGCCTGCCTGTTCTAGTGTCTGCCTGTCTGTTCTAGTGTCTGCCTGTCTGTTCTAGTGTCTGCCTGTCTATTTTAGTGTCTGCCGGTCTGTTTTAGTGTCTGTCCATGTGTCTTAATCACTCAAAATCACACAATTTTTCCCCGAGACCCTTCTCTCACAATCTGCTGGGCAAAAAAATTTAATTAAAATTTTCCGCCTCAAGAAGACTAATTATATTTACTCGAATAGAGGAAGCTGCAAAAAAGTTAAATGCAATTTTATACCTGCCTCTATTAATCAGTCTTCTGCAAAGAAACACTGAATCAAGTCTATCATTGAGCAGAAAGCCCATATTTCCAAGACATTCAAGCCAGAGTAAGCTGCGCAAAACTGCTTGTGCAACACGCAAAAGCAGCAACAGGAAAAAATTGCCTATCAAACCCGCTCGTACTGCTTTTGTTGCAAGCAAGCAAAAAGGCAACACACCTGAAGGAATATACGGAGAAGTTTATTGCGAATTAATCTGATGAATACATAGAAAAAGCACTGCAGGATATGATTTAACTATTCGAAAAATATCATTACGTTGGATCTGCTTCTTTTTTAGACTGGTATAAATTTTATGACGACCTCAGGGCTTCGGAATTCTTCTAACTAATGACCATAGGATAACAATTGATTGTAAATTTCATTCAACCACTGTTTTATTAGGCATCAACTACAGTGACTCAAGACTGTCTAATCAAACAAACAATATGATCACAATCATTATGACTATTTACCACATGACACCAAAGATCCTGACCAGAAGCATATAACTTTTAGGGTAAAACTAAGACTTTAGTCTAAATGGCGCATAATAATTATGACCATTAACAATATGACCGACCGTACTGACTATGACCATCACCCATATGACACTAACAAGCAGATTATGACCATTTCGCATATGACCCTAACAAGCAGACTATGACCATTATCCATATGACCCTAACAAGCAGACTATGACCAGTCTCCATATGACCCTAACAGACTGACCATTTCGCATATGACCCTAACAAGCAGACTATGACCAGTCTCCATATGACCCTAACAGACTGACCATTTTGCATATGACCCTAACAAGCAGACTATGACCAGTCTCCATATGACCCTAACAGACTGACCATTTTGCATATGACCCTAACAAGCAGACTATGACCAGTCTCCATATGACCCAAACAGACTGACCATTTCGCATATGACCCTAACAAGCAGACTATGACCAGTCTCCATATGACCCTAACAGACTGACCATTTCGCATATGACCCTAACAAGCAGACTATGACCAGTCTCCATATGACCCTAACAGACTGACCATTTCGCATATGACCCTAACAAGCAGACTATGACCAGTCTCCATATGACCCTAACAGACTGACCATTTCGCATATGACCCTAACAAGCAGACTATGACCAGTCTCCATATGACCCTAACAGACTGACCATTTCGCATATGACCCTAACAAGCAGACTATGACCAGTCTCCATATGACCCTAACAGACTGACCATTTCGCATATGATCCTAACAAGCAGACTATGACCAGTATCCATACGACCCAAACAGACTGACCATTTCGCATATGACCCTAACAAGCAGACTATGACCATACTCCATATGACCCTAACAAGCAGACTATGACCATACTCCATATGACCCTAACAAGCAGACTATGACCATTATCCATATGACCCAAACAGATAATGACCATTTCGCATATGATCCTAACAAGCAGACTATGACCAGTATCCATACGACCCAAACAGACTGACCATTTCGCATATGACCCTAACAAGCAGACTATGACCATACCCCATACGACCCAAACAGACTGACCATTTCGCATATGACCCTAACAAGCAGACTATGACCATACCCCATACGACCCAAACAGACTGACCATTTCGCATATGACCCTAACAAGCAGACTATGACCATACCCCATATGACCCAAACAGACTATGACCATTATCCATATGACCCAAACAGATTATGACCATTTCGCATATGATCCTAACAAGCAGACTATGACCAGTATCCATACGACCCAAACAGACTGACCATTTCGCATATGACCCTAACAAGCAGACTATGACCATACTCCATATGACCCTAACAAGCAGACTATGACCATACTCCATATGACCCTAACAAGCAGACTATGACCATACTCCATATGACCCTAACAAGCAGACTATGACCATTATCCATATGACCCAAACAGACTATGACCATTATCCATATGACCCAAACAGATTATGACCATTTCGCATATGACCCTAACAAGCAGACTATGACCAGTATCCATACGACCCAAACAGACTGACCATTTCGCATATGACCCTAACAAGCAGACTATAACCATACCCCATACGACCCAAACAGACTATGACCATTTCGCATATGACCCTAACAAACAGACTATGACCATACTCCATACGACCCAAACAGACTATGACCATGAAAGAGTAAACCTATCAATTACTGAAGAACACGCACCTGATAGCAGTACAGACCATAGAACTTGGGCAGCAGAGTTCGGGGGTTCTGAGTCAGGGTCAAATAGTACTGCAGTAGCAATCGCTGCAGGTACTTGGCTTCCTTGTGCTGCACAGTTTTAATAATGAAATTGTCATCCGCAGTGCGATAGAAGATGGAGCCGGAGGCGCCTGGATTAGATAATTCTTCCAATTCTTCGCCGCAAATGGATGCCAAGAATTGCGATATGTCAATATTGTACAGCTTGCGAAAGTGCCTGAACGCCAGTGGGGCGTAGGTCTTGAATGTGAAGCTGCTCATGGTGTGCGCCATGGTGAGCTTGCCGCCCTCTCTGCGGGGTGGGCGTGCGGCAAAAGTACATTGGTTAGATTGTAGTGAGTATGGCACCGACAGACAGACACTAAGACAGGCTGACAGCCAGACAGACAGACACTAAGACAGGCTGACAGACGGACAAACAGACACTAATAGAAACACATACAGATAGCCAGACACTAGGACTAAAGCAGACACATACAGATAGCCAGACACAAACAGAGACACATACAGATAGCCAGACACAAACAGAGACACATACAGATAGCCAGACACTAACAGAGGCACATACAGATAGCCAGACACTAACAGAGGCACCTACAGATAGCCAGACACAAACAGAGACACATACAGATAGCCAGACACTGACAGAGACACATACAGATAGCCAGACACTAACAGAGACACCTACAGATAGCCAGACACTAACAGAGACACCTACAGATAGCCAGACACAAACAGAGGCACATACAGATAGCCAGACACTAACAGAGACACATACAGATAGCCAGACACTAACAGAGGCACATACAGATAGTCAGACACAAACAGAGACACATACAGATAGCCAGACACAAACAGAGACACATACAGATAGCCAGACACAAACAGAGGCACATACAGATAGCCAGACACAAACAGAGACACATACAGATAGCCAGACACAAACAAAGACACATACAGATAGCCAGACACAAACAGAGGCACATACAGATAGCCAGACACTAACAGAGACACATACAGATAGCCAGACACAAACAGAGACACATACAGATAGCCAGACACAAACAGAGACACATACAGATAGCCAGACACAAACAGAGGCACATACAGATAGCCAGACACAAACAGAGACACATACAGATAGCCAGACACAAACAGAGACACATACAGATAGCCAGACACTAATAGAGACACATACAGATAGCCAGACACTAATAGAAACACATACAGATAGCCAGACACAAACAGAGACACATACAGATAGCCAGACACTAATAGAAACACATACAGATAGCCAGACACTAATAGAAACACATACAGATAGCCAGACACAAACAGAGACACATACAGATAGCCAGACACTAATAGAGACACATACAGATAGCCAGACACTAACAGTACAGACAGACACAGATAGGCAGTGGGCACACTAAAACTAAGGCAGACACAGAGATAACAGCACAACAAACAAATCACGCACAGCAGAGGCCGCTCACCTGGGGAAATCCACAATCTCACAAACGCCAAAGTCCTGAGTCAGCAGGTCCCTACTGGGCTTTTGCGCCTCGTTGCCTACAGAATTCTGTATGCCAAGCTGGATCGCTCGCATGATCTCGTTGGTTGGTCTCTGCCAGTGTTAATTGTGGCCGGCTTTAATGTCCAATCCAATTTAGTCTTGAAATAGCTGAATTAGATAACTCCGATTTATTCTCAAATCCTTAGTTTTAAACTTTTTGTTTCGTTAGAAATACCACAACCTAAATCTTAGTTTTCTTCAAGATTCCAAATCCCAGTGTCTTCACAAATCCACAAAACCCAGTGTCTTCACAAATCCCCAAATCCCAGTGTCTTCACAAATCACCAAATCCCAGTGTCTTCACAAATCCCAAAATCCCAGTCTCTTCCCAAAACAACACATCTCAGTCTCTTCCCAAATCTCCAAATCCCAGTCTCTTCCCAAATCTCCAAATCCCAGTGTCTTGCAATCTCCAAATCCCTGTGTCCTCCCAAATCCCGGTTTCTTCCCAAATCCCAAATCCCTAAATCTCAGTTTCTTTCAAATCCCTAACTCTTAAGTTTTTTTCCCGAAATCTCCTAATTTCTTTAAAAGTCCCAATAACCAGTTGTTTTCTTCAGAATGACATCAAACAAGCAGTTTCTTTTTAAATCAACACGAGACAAAGCTTCGCTTACCTTCTTATAGGTCACCTGACCCTCATCGTCGACGCGTCGGTGGCCGAGTTTTTGCTTCTCCCGACGACTTAAATTAGCGGCGGCGGCAGCTGCAGCGAAGGAACCGGAAGCGGAAGCAGCTGTTGCCGATTGTAAGAAGTTCGCACCGGCAGCCGGTGGCAGCACAGTAGGATTGGAGGCTGCTGCCCCAGCAGCTGCAGAGGAATTACTGGGTCCACCAGCCGCGGCAACGCCGCCACCGCGACTTTGGGCGCCAGCGCCCTGCAGCATGACTTGTTATTATTGCAAATAAAAACCAATTGTTGACTTGAGAAATAGCAGGGAATGTTAGGCTTGAAAAAAGATGGAAACTTAGATAAAAATACTAATTAGACTAGACTAGAAAATATTTATTGGAATTGGACTCAAAGATAGTGCAGGGTGAAGTTAAAATTGGATGAAATGAAGTAGAGGCAACAGGAAAAGTCCGGTTGACACATTTGTACTTTTAAAGGCTGGTTCAGTTGTGGCATGCATAAAATGGAAGCTTTATAATAAGTTTTAACCTTGACATAGTAGCATCTTTAAATATTTAATAACAAAGATATTGGGTTTCTATGGCAAAATTGAAATATATATTCATAAATTTGTTTTTCAATTCAGATACCAACTTTTAAGCATTAGAATTGCAGTGCCATTTTAAACAAATCCAAGATGTCAAATAAAATACTATGTTGCCAGCTAGCATTAGTCAAAAAGTAAAAATTAAACAATATACCAACATCTTTCCAATAGAGACTCCATCTAATAAGCTTAAGTTTATATAATAGTCCCTAATTATCTTCTTGCTTGTTTTCTCCTATCCCGGGTCCAATTTTTGTCACTTTTTTATCCAAATCCAGCTTCCTAATGTCACTCTAAGCAGAATGACATTTCATTTATATATATATAGGTTACTTGGGCTCCACTTCATGAGCTTAAGTTGATAGGCCCTTTACCATAGTTAGGAAGGTTTCTTATAGGCCAAAATTTTCTAAATATACATTAGCCCTTCTATTTCTTTGGTGTTTGAATCTTAAAAAGTTGTATTTGGCATACAAAAAGTAGTATACAAATGATGTAACCGCCCTTGTCGCCTGTCCGTTCCGTAGAGAGACGAACGCATGACTAGAGGGGGCAATGACCGTAGGCTGCCTATGACCGGGCAATGACCTGACGGACCTCCAGCACCAGACTGTCCCGCCCACATGATTAGTAGCTTTGGTAGCGCTTCGTGACCAGAGGGCCAAGGACCCACATGGACCCCACCTGTAGCCAAGGTGCAATAGTTGGTCACTCGGTCATAGTATGACCGAGTGGCTGCCACCACTCTATGTGACCTGGCGCACCTGGATCTTTCTACCAGACCTCTCGAGGCTAGAGCCCCGCCTGGATTGGTTACCAGGGGATTTAGGCTAACAGGGGAGACGCATGCAGCCGAGTACAGGGACTCTGCTTGGGGCATGATCGGGAACTCTGGGCTCAATCCTGGAGGATTTCTCAGCAGGGGGTCCTTTGTGGCTGTGAGCGAGGCTGACTTGCGACTTTGATTACTAAGAGTAGTATGAGGCGAACATGTACTGTCTACAGTTTAGATTGCTCAGGGCGAAGGGACGCGTTAGCATGGGGGTGCAACCTTCCTACTGCCATTCTGTGCCAAGACTCGCTAATCCCTCTACTGCACGCACACGCGGCCCCGCAGCACACACTCACAGGCGGGCTTTGCACGGGGAGAGGCCATTAGCTTACCCAAACTTCCTTATGCTTTGCCACCCGGGAGAAAGGCTTAGCAAGCCATGAGTGAAATGATGGTGAAAGATTGAATAATGATGAAGTTAGTTAATAGTTAATAATTAGGCCCTTAGGCAAATAAGCAGGCAATTAGGCGGCTTCACTATTGAGTAAAATACAGCAAAAGATACGGTATCACAATTGGCTCAGCTCTCTAATCAGACAATGGAAAATAGGCAAACCCCGGATAAGCAAAGGCAATTAGAGCACAAATTAGTAGTAGGAACTTACCGGCAGCTGCACAGAGAGAGAGAGAGGCGGAGTGACCGAGGGCGGCTGTAGGCTGCAGTCAGGCAGACGGTGAAGCGGCGATGCGCTGGAGCGACGAGGCGCTGATGTAGATCAGGCGATGCTGATGATGCTGGGCGGTATCAGACCGCTGGCCGATAGGCGAGCTCACTTGGGGAGCTAAGGATAACTTGGCGGTAACAGACCGCGGACCGGCAGGGATTCGTCTTATAGACGAATGGGTCAGAACTCAATCTGACAGCAAGTCCAAAGAAGGACGAGGAGAGGAACAGAGATAAACTCAGTTGAGTATTCTCATGCCGAAATCGCTTCCTTTTATAGACCTCACAGCCGCCTCCTCAAGGTCGTTACCATGGCTCCCTCTCTCTGATTGGCTGCCGGCAGAATGACGTCAGAATGAGTCATGATGAGAAGCATGAGACCGGCATAGCAACATGAGAAATCGGGAAATTGCGCAATCCGGAGGTGGGGTGGGGGGATAATTGGCGCAGCGGGTGGTCGCGAAAGTGTTGCGCAAGCAAACATTGAGAACAATAGGGCTGGGGTCGAGAACAAAGGAATTGGAAATCGGGGATAATTGGGGAAAACTGAGAACAATGGAAAAGTAAACATTGGAGAAAAGGTGATAATTAGGTGCGAAAACGAGAACAAAAGAAAGAGAAAATCGGAGAAAATGTGATAATTGGTGGGGGTCGAGAGAACAAAAGAAGCAAAAACGAGAACAATAGAAGCGGAGGTGGGGTGGGTGTCACATGAGAAATTTGGGAAGGAGAACAATAGCGTGAGAAAAGGTTGCGCAAGAGAGGGGGATGAGTCATCGATGAGTCACCGAGGGGGAGAAGGGGTCACACGACTTGCGTCACCGTTTGGGAGTTTGAGGGGGATGGGGAGACGGTGAGCACACAAAGTACTGTAAGTAGACACAGGGAAAGAGGGGACAGCGCAGGAAAAGAGTGCAGAGGGAGACAAAAAAAAGGAGGAGGTAGAGAAAGTACAGGAAGAATAGGGCGGGAACAGAAGAGATAGGGTAGAGGGGGAGGTACAGAAAGGGGTAGGGGCTCCGGAAAGGCAGGTGTGGCGGCAGGAGAGACGGGACCAAGGCAGCAAGAGAGGTGCAGCAGAGCGGGAGTCTCCAGGCCCGGTCGGAGACCTGGCCGAGTCTCGACAGCTCTGTGCAGAGGGTGCACGGGATAGGAGGCACTTTCGAAAAAGTTCCCATGCCCTATCCCGCGACCAGAGCGTGGTTACATCACAAAGCTATTTGAAAATTGGTGCAAGTATCTTTTAGTTACTATAACAAAAAGTAGAACATTTAAAAAATAGCAGTAAAGAGATAATACAAATGCAAATGAAAAAAAATTAATTAAATATAATTGTATTTCATAACTTTGTGTAATTATAAGTTGTTGTAAAGGAGAAATAGACAAGACTTATTTTGTTATAATATACATGTAAATGTCAAATGTAACAATGTAAAAAAGGTCCATCATTGTCATAATATAAAAATGTCCTTTATTTAATTATTTTAAAAGTAAAGTAATAGAATTTTGAAATTTTGGTATACATGATAATCATATTTCTAATTTTTGGTATACTTAGTAGGCTATACCTAAAATTTTGCCTAAAAAACTTTGGCATATACTAGACACCAGCAATCCTCTAGTTATGCACATTTAATTTATTTTTCGAAAAATATTGACTTTGTTAGTTACTGCAAGTAAATATTTGAAATTGCCTGAGTGTAAGACGTGGCAGTAATGTGGCAGATATCAATTTTATGTCTATGATCACTAGTTTGAGATAGCTAAAGGCATGCTTGGGCACAACCTAAGAATTCACCCAGCCATTTCTATTGGCAACACACATGTAAGTCGCTTTTGGATGGAATAGTAGTCACGTGACTGCTCTCAGCCAATAGCAATTTACATGTGTGTTGCCAATAGAAATGGCCAAGTGATTCCCAAGGTTGCGCATGAATGGCTAAAGGCTGTCTATGGCCTTTAGTTAATGTTTATGGCAAAAACCTGCAATTGCTCCTTGTTTTTTAAAAGAGGACAAGCATCAGCCTGGTGGTCAACATGCAGAAGACCATTGTGCTCTGCGTGCCAGACAACATTGAGGCTGCAATATTCTGCCAAGGCGCTGATGGGCAGGCAACCTAGCTCCCGCGATGTTAGCAGTTTGTCTACCTTAGCAGTCTGGTTCCAGATGCTTGCAAGGACCTACGATGCCGCTGCAGGCTTGCCTGGGCTGCCTTTCATTCTGTGAGGGCAGTCCTGCAGTCTGAGGCCCTACCGGACCGCCAGAGGGTGGCACTGTTCCAGGCGGTAATTGAGACTGTCCTGTTCTACAACGCCAAGACCTGGATGCTGACAGACTCACTCGAACAGCAAGTCAATGCGGCACATGCTGGCCTGCTACATGCGGCCTTCAACATCAGCATCAAGTGAGTCAACAATGTGGCACTCTATCCGCCGCGCTGGCCTGCCATGTCCAACTGATCTACTGCGCCATCGGCAACTCTAACTCATAGGCCATCTCATCTGCGCCAAGTTGTACTGCCCACAGCCGGTGCAGGAGGTGCTACTGCTCACGTTGCAGGCACCCTACCCCCGAGGTCAAGCGCAAACTCGGCGTTACATTGACTGTCTGCTGGCTGATGCTGGCGCCCCGGACACTGCTGGTGGTATGGCCTTTGTTTGCACCTAAGCCGTGAAGCGCGCCCTGTGACACTGACTTGTGCCATCCTAACAGCATATTTTGTTGTTGTTGTTTAAAAGGGGCTGAGGTTGGAGGGACTAGGATTCTGAGAGATTTCTTGCCTTGTTTTTTTTCTTGCATCTTGGGCAACAAAGCATAATTCCAATTGTGGATATTCAACCTGTAGTGTAGATCTATGTAACTTCAACCCTATGATGTGCGAGCTTACTATAATAAAAGCTATCAATGAAGCAATGATCCATTGGCTGGCCATGTACCACCTGCTAGCCAATCAACGTCAATGTGGCACTTGTCCTAGGCAGCCAGCTATGCATCTACAGAAATGGCAAGAGACACTTTGTCAATGACTGCTGCTAGGCATGTCCACAATGTTAGACTCAGGCCTCAATCTAAAAGGGCTCCTTTTTTGAGGCTAGCCATCTAACTTTGACCCAGATAATTGACATAATATACTAGTGGGCAGTGTAGGCCAAGCAGGAAGATGCCTTGCAACAGTATAAAAACATTGCCATTTAGACCATTGTGGATTGGCAAAACTTTATCTGCAACATCTGCAGCCAATACTTGAAAGACTATCCACTACAGCTGGGAAGGCCTGTTGTCAATGTTGAAATTAATGAAAGCTATTTCTTTCATCATAAATACCATCAAGGCCAGTATCTGCCAGGCCAATAGATTTTACGAAGAGCTTGCGTGCACGGCAGCCATTCACGTAAGCTCAGAATTGCGTGCACGGCAGAGCTGTATCTTATAGGCCTATACAGTAAGTCATAGCTATTCGAATAATATTCAAATTAACAAAAAAGCAATGAATTAAGATTACATTGGGTGTACATGGTGTACGTGGGATAAAACATAAAACAATATAGTAACAATAACTTTTTAATTAGTTATTGTTTAATTTAAGGGCCCCAGTCCTGGCCATTTACCGGCTGCCGTGCACGCAATTTTAACACTAGATGAACGGCTGCCATACATGCAAATAAAGCACTAGGTAGATAGCCGCCGTGCAGTGCACGTAATTCTGAGCTTATGTGAACGGCTGCCGTGCACGCAAGCTCTTCGTAGATTTTAAGTATAGTTAAACAAGGCTTGAACTGCTGCATGATGGTGGCCATATTAGATTGTAGTGTGGCCAGCATCTTGCCTATCATATGGACAAGTGCAACATCATATACTGCCTAGGACGCAGATCATCATGGACCAATGGCAAGCATACAATCAGCTACCCAACTATTTTACAATTGGCTATAAATATAAATATAACCACTGGCTATATTTTGTAGACCCTAACAACCCAAATGTCTATAATCATATGATTGAGGGCATGAGCCCACGATAAGGCCTGGTTCAGGTACACACATGGCACATTTAAGGCCCTGTTTGATACACACCTAGATAAGTTTCTGTGGCACCATTGCCACCCATGCAACACCTTTGGCAGTATGCATTTCTAGATGGTGCATTACTATGATATCTAGTGCAACCAAACATGATATAACAAACTCTAATTTTGTTTAGCTTTGTTAAAGCTTCATTCAAAATTTGCAAAACTAGAGGATTGCCTAGACAGACACCTTCTTGACAGTGGCAAATTTATAACAATGTTTAGTTTATATATTGATTGTATTAAATTAAATCAGTAATTTTTATAGAAATAAAAATACTACACCTATATACTAGACATATATGCATTTTTATATTATTATGAGAATCATGAGACCATAGGCCTATTATATAATTTACATGAGGCCTAAAAAATGGGCCCCCTATCAATGGCTATCATCATGGCATGTTTTAACTTTTAAGTTTTAAGCAATTCAAATTCATTTAAATAGTCATTAGGGATTATATAGGACTCCTAGCATCATTAGAAGTGTCTCATGTATCTCATGTATTATGTATTAAGTTTTAAAGGTAAAACCCTGGCGAAGCCGAAGTTAGGGCCTATGCCTGATTTTAAAATCAATAGAATTAGAATCTAGAATAGAATAGAATAGAATAGAATCAATAGATAGAAAGAAGTAGGTGATCCAACATTTTCTACTTAGCATACTGACATTACAAATTAAATATATAATTTACTAGGCTTTGCAACAGTCAAGAAAATGCATATATGCATATATGTAAATTAAAACTGACATATGATATACCCTCACGGTTTGGTAACGATTTGTAACGCATTCGATTTCTTCGATGTTATGCAATCTGAAAGGGTGCGCTTATTGGAATATATTCAAACAAGCTATTAATTTGAAGGTGAAAAAACTACAACTTAATTTTACAAATAGACTTGAGAAGGTTAAATATTTTGATATTATTTATCTTGCAAATTTTAATAGCTAACACACTATGTTCGTGTACCCATTACCCTGTAAGCACGGTGCAATCTGTGTTATTGTGTTATACGCTATGCTACAAAGTATAAAGTAGTATTTCAATATTTATTTGGTTAGGGTAGAATTTTTATAGTTTATTGACTGTGTAACAAAATGTGTAACAGAATGACGAAATGATTGAATAAAACCAGTGAATGATTCGAGCTGTGCCTTTTTAGATTTTTAAGGCATATGACTTGTACGATTATACAACAATGATATAAAATTACCAAATAATCTTAACTTTATAAACAGAAAAGCGCTATGAATAAGAGCTACATGTATAGAAGAAGGCAAGATATATCTAGAAGATGAACATTGGGTCTGCAGCTCCCATCGAAACATATGTAACAATTTGAGCTAAAAAATGAAAACTCCCTATCTCCGTAAAGTTAGGGAGTTTTCTGGTAAAAACTACCACCTAAAATTTCATAGAAACATATTTTCCCGTCAATAGCCTTCCCTGATTCTTTCCTATCCTCTGATCCCTTCGATCCCATCCTTCAGATTTCTCTCACTATATAGGATCCCTCTTCTGTAATATTGTACGCTCGTAGTTGCGTCTAGACTTTGCTCACATATGCATATGCATGATAACCCATGAGCAAAGTACATGTAAAGTTGACAATGATACTACATGTACATGTACTAGACATGCAGTAACACCTGCACTCCAACAGCTACCATAGACATGCAGCTAGGATATAAACCACATTTCAAACTGCACATCATTATTCATTCTAGTACATGTAGTTCCATTTTATTGCACTGCAATCGTTATTATTCATTTCGAATTTGAATGATTTCGAGAGAACAGAAAAATTTCCAATCTTTATTGTCAACCACAGCTTATGTATCGAGCTGTTTTATCAAGCAGCTGTGCTTTGATTGATAAAAATGCCAACTGAAGAAGGCATTTAAAGAAAATATTACATATTAATTAAATTACTGTATTCTGTATTCGAATCTAACTAACAGAAGAAAATGTCCCTATACTAGCTGCATGGGTGACTTTTTACATATAAATGTACATGTACATTTCATGTTACAGTTATGCATGTAGATGCTTATATAGCTAATGTTATATATAGGTTCGACCAGTGCTGCATGACCACACATGGGCTTGAAATAAGCTGAGATTGAAAGGCAATTAAGCTCGAGTGGCGCGCGCGCGCTCACATGTGGTGGAAAGAAGAGATGTGAGTCATCCTGGTTCTTCGGAAAGTTGAGCAAGAACTGAGGAATCTGCGATCACCTCTACATTGCTCTTATTTACAGCTGCGCATGACTGGAGTGTACAGCTGCTCCAATTGGCCTTAATTTAGCATGCAAAGGCTATTAATATATTGCCTATGACGCGCGCTTGAGAAGTGTTTTGGCTTGATCAATTAGCTAATATATTAATTGGGGCAAGAAGGCTGAATGAACACTAGCGGGGGCACGCTTTGATCAATTCGGAGCTAAATGGGTAAAGGCGATTAGGGATATTCGAATATCTGGATGGCTATAGAAGGATCATCTTAACTACAGGTAAAGTCGAATTAGAAAAGTCAGTTGGGGAAAATTTGGAGAAATTTCGGAAAAAATGGAGTGACTGAGTCAGTCAGCTGTCAGTTCATGAGTAAATTTAAGCCAGATCTCATGAGTCATAGTTGATGAGGCCGATTCAGGATGCGGCGTTTTCTCCTGAGATTAGACATGGCTAAACCATATATATATGGTTTAAAATTTTACCAAGCATCCTTCAGTATTTATTATTCGACTAACGACCATACACACTAAAAATATAATCTTATAATCCTTCTTGGGCGCACAGGCAAGCATCAAACGGTTGAGTAGCTATACTATATACTAGCTCAGAAGGCACGATCCGAAATGCCACTCATGCGGAGGACAGATATGATGGTGCAGGTTCGCGGGGCTGCAGCATCTCTGCTGTTGGCTTGATTGAGTTACACTTTGCTGCGGAAACTCCTGTGTACAAAAATAGCTCTGGATTCGTCAGCTGGTGAATCCAAATGATAATTTGATAGATGCAAGCATGAATGTTGCACTGGCGAAAGTTGTAAATGGCTTGAAACCCATCCTATCCCATTCTATCTCATCTCATCTCTATTATCTCCATTAGGTGGGAGGCGCCAGCACCAGAGGCGCCAGCACCAGAGGCGCCAGCACCAGAGGCGCCAGCACCAGAGGCGCCAGCACCAGAGGCGCCAGCACCAGAGGCGCCAGCACCAGAGGCGCCAGCACCAGAGGCGCCAGCACCAGAGGCGCCAGCACCAGAGGCGCCAGCACCAGAGGCGCCAGCACCAGAGGCGCCAGCACCAGAGGCGCCAGCACCAGAGGCGCCAGCACCAGAGGCGCCAGCACCAGAGGCGCCAGCACCAGAGGCGCCAGCACCAGAGGCGCCAGCACCAGAGGCGCCAGCACCAGAGGCGCCAGCACCAGAGGCGCCAGCACCAGAGGCGCCAGCACCAGAGGCGCCAGCACCAGAGGCGCCAGCACCAGAGGCGCCAGCACCAGAGGCGCCAGCACCAGAGGCGCCAGCACCAGAGGCGCCAGCACCAGAGGCGCCAGCACCAGAGGCGCCAGCACCAGAGGCGCCAGCACCAGAGGCGCCAGAAGTCGGAGTTCTCAAGAAAATTTTTACAACCAGAAAGTCTTGCATGTAGTTTTGAGTTTGAAAAGTAAATAATATTCAATAATTGTGTAGCTAACTTTACATCAAGACAAAACAATATCCATAATTATATTTATTGCATCGCTACTGTGTAAGGTAGCGATTTCTAAACGAATTGACTCGACGCTTTGCTTTTATTCCTGCAGAAGAAGTCCCTGAGACTCCCTGGGACAAGCATGCACACAATGGCATGTTGATAAAGGTTCAATAATAAAAGCGCTTAACAAGAGCAACAGCGACGGCAAAACAGAGAGAGGAAAGAAAGACAGAGAGAGGGACGAATGGAGAGCAGCTCAAACCAAGGAGATCTTAAAGAAATAGTAGTCTGGATTGTCAACGCAAAAGGTTTACTAGCTCAATATTATTGGATTTGATTCAGCCTAGTTTTAATTAACTTTGATCATTCCACTGACTCTTTTTATGCTGAGTAAACTCACCATGGACTCATTGGAAAAATTTGTGATTGGTAGCCTTGATATCAGATAAAACTAAAAGACTAAAAATTTTGATACTTTTTCACTGATTCACTGATTTCTCACTGATTCACTGAGTTCTCACTGATTCACTGAGTTCTCACTGATTCACGTTGATCACAGATTCACTGGTTTCTCACTGATTCACGTTGATCACAGATTCACTGGTTTCTCACCGATTCACTGAGTTCTCACTGATTCACTGATTTCTCACTGGTTTCTCACTGATTCACTGAGTTCTCACTGATTCACTGATTTCTCACTGGTTTCTCACTGATTCACTGAGTTCTCACTGATTCACGTTGATCACAGATTCACTGGTTTCTCACTGATTCACGTTGATCACAGATTCACTGGTTTCTCACCGATTCACTGAGTTCTCACTGATTCACTGATTTCTCACTGGTTTCTCACTGATTCACTGAGTTCTCACTGATTCACGTTGATCACAGATTCACTGGTTTCTCACTGATTCACGTTGATCACAGATTCACTGGTTTCTCACCGATTCACTGAGTTCTCACCGATTCACTGGTTGATCACATATTCACTGAGTTCTCACCGATTCACTGAGTTCTCACCGATTCACTGGTTGATGACTGATTTACTGAGTTCTCACCGATTCACTGAGTTCTCACCGATTCACTGGTTGATGACTGATTTACTGAGTTCTCACCGATTCACTGAGTTCTCACCGATTCACTGGTTGATGACTGATTTACTGAGTTCTCACCGATTCACTGATTTCTCACCCTATACTTACATGTAATACTATTTTTCCAATAATCAACGAAACAAAACTTCAACCAATCTCACAATTCATCAAGTATGTCACAATTCACCAATTATACAATTAACAATGGTTTTTCTGTACTAACAAGCAAAATTGAGTCGGGGGCTTTTGCTGGGTGTGGGGAATTAAAAGACATACCAGCTATAACTCCACATTTTTGTTAAAGGTTGGCCTTGGCCATACCAATGAGTGATTGGTACTCGTATTGGTCGCGACCGCTCGCTGCAAAAAATAATCGATATTTATAATTTCTATACGTAGAAGAGCTACGGTTTATCGACCAATGGGACGCCCTCCCACCCCAACTACCCCGATTGAAAGACGCGTATTAATTCCTGCTATAGGAGGGGGAGAGAGAACTGCCTTGGAGCCGAAAATTCAACCCAATTCCAGACGCGTTCCTTAGTGAAATACTCGCCGACTGCAGTGAGCACTAGCTGTGTAGGTTGAAACTCTATATATTGCCAAACTTCAATTCGAAAAATTAATCCCAATTCGGGAATTTTTTCAAGAGAAAATTCCCCATAGGGATATATATCTAGGCATCGAGACAGGCTTCACAGAATCCAAAGCTTTACGAGGCTTAACTTTCTAAGAAAAACAGTGTATTAGAAAAGGTAACGAAGCGAATATTCGTCATGATTAAAAGTAGGTCAACTTTGGCTATTCAACCAGCGCGGCCGAGAAGAAGTGAGTCACCGATTCACTGATTTCTTTCATCGATTCACTGATTTCTCTCATCGATTCACTGATTTCTCTCATCGATTCACTGATTTCTCACATCGATTTACTGATTTCTCTAACCGGTTCACTGATTTCTCTAACCGTTTCACTGATTTCACTAACCGGTTCACTGATTTCTCTCGTCGATTCACTGATTTCTCTAACCGGTTCACTGATTTCTCTCGTCGATTCACTGATTTCTCTAACCGGTTCACTGATTTCTCTCGTCGATTCACTGATTTCTCACATCGATTCACTGATTTCTCTAACCGGTTCACTGATTTCTCTAACCGGTTCACTGATTTCTCTAACCGGTTCACTGATTTCTCTAACCGGTTCACTGATTTCTCTCGTCCATTCACTGATTTCTCACATCGATTCACTGATTTCTCACATCGATTCACTGATTTGTCACATCGATTCACTGATTTCTCTCATCAATTCACTGATTTCTCACATCGATTCACTGATTTCTCTAACCGGTTCACTGATTTCTCTAACCGGTTCACTGATTTCTCTCGTCCATTCACTGATTTCTTACATCGATTCACTGATTTCTCTCATCGATTCACTGATTTCTCACATCGATTCACTGATTTCTCTCATCGATTCACTGATTTCTCACATCGATTCACTGACTTCTCTAACCGAATCGACTATTATTCACAAATGTTAAATACTTCCCACTCACCAGTGTCACAATTAACCAGTGTCAGAATTCATAAATGTCACAGTTCATTAGAATCACAATCAAGGACCACTAGGAACACTTCGTTATAGTCTAGTTGTCCTTGATCGCAATTCACAAATGTCACTATTCATGAGAAAAGACCACAATTCATCAACGTTTTCATTCGCTATTTTTCATGCCAATACTCGTATCTAAACTATTCC
>NIVC01000200.1:215000-227500 GCA_002269645.1 Macrostomum lignano | reverse complement strand
TAAAAAAAAGAAAATCGGTAATTTATCTTGACCAAAGTAGCCACATTTTAAAAGGTGTTAAGAAGAATGGAATTAACAAGCACATTTTGTATATAAATTACATTCAGATTCTTGTCATACGAGTGCTAGCTACAAAGAAATTTCTGATTTAGTAATTTTTAATTGCATTATATTACGATACAACAATGCAGGCTGCAATTATTATTACATATTGCAATTTGCAGATCACTGCTAATAAGCACGACAAAGAGAGTCATTAGAGCGAAAAAGGCAAATTTATTTGTCCTGCATGATAAGTCCTGCAAAGTTTCTTGCGAAATTGGACAAGAAAAAATGTCTCTAGCAAATTGCAACTTCGTAAATTGCTGTTCGAAGGTTTTGGTTAGATTATCGCTAGCGGATTTCGGCTAGCAAACTTCGGCTAGCAGATTTCGGCTAGCACATTTCGGCTAGCACATTTCATAGACCCGCGCCCCGCAAAAGCTGCGGCTGAGCTGTCGGTTGCAAATCTGGGCCAATTGGGCAGGTGTAATAGTAATAATAATCATTATATTCTCAAGAAATCGTCTGTTTTAGCTTTCTATTTATATTGAAAGTTGCGTTTCTTCACATCTTCGCCTCCTTTGATCCAAGGCCATTCAAGACTCAGCTGCAGCATCCTCTCCGTCAGATTACCTGCCCAGTCACCTCGTGGCTGCCTCTGCCTCTTCGCCACTCAACACCACCTTCAAACCGCAGCCTTCGGTACTCCATCACTGCTCGCAACATGTCCGAATTGAAAAGGAATATCTTTCTCTTCATTAGATCAGAGAGCACTTGTAACTCTTCTAATCCGTACCCAAATCTCCATGTCTAACTCTCTATTGTCTTCTATTCTCGATCCAAGATTAAGCTTCTCTCCTGCTCCAATTGAACCGTCACATTCACCAACTGGTTCTCCATGTGCCTCTTCCCGCCAGGCATCATCAATTTACTCTTCTCGGTACTAATTTCCATTCCAAATCTTCTGGCAGTTTCCCGAAGTCTTCTTGTAACCTGCATTGCGTCCGAATCTTCTGGCAGTTTCCCGAAGTCTTCCTGTAACCCCTGCATGGCGTCCGCATCTTCTGGTAGTTTCCCGAAGTCTTCCTGTAACCTGCATTGCGTCCGCATCTTCTGGCAGTTTCCCGAAGTCTTCCTGTAACCTGCATTGCGTCCGCATCTTCTGGCAGTTTCCCGAAGTCTTCCTGTAACCTCCTGCATGGCGTCCGCATCTTCTGGCAGTTTCCCGAAGTCTTCCTGTAACCTCCTGCATTTCGTCCGCATCTTCTGGCAGTTTCCCGAAGTCTTCCTGTAACCTGCATTGCGTCCGCATCTTCTGGCAGTTTCCCGAAGTCTTCCTGTAACCTCCTGCATTTCGTCCGCATCTTCTGGCAGTTTCCCGAAGTCTTCCTGTAACCTCCTGCATTTCGTCCGCATCTTCTGGCAGTTTCCCGAAGTCTTCCTGTAACCTCCTGCATTTCGTCCGCATCTTCTGGCAGTTTTCCGAAGTCTTCCTGTAACCTCCTGCATGGCGTCCGCATCTTCTGGCAGTTTCCCGAAGTCTTCTTGTAACCTGCATTGCGTCCGCATCTTCTGGCAGTTTCCCGAAGTCTTCTTGTAACCTGCATTGCGTCCGCATCTTCTGGCAGTTTCCCGAAGTCTTCCTGTAACCTCCTGCATGGCGTCCGCATCTTCTGGCAGTTTCCCGAAGTCTTCTTGTAACCTGCATTGCGTCCGCATCTTCTGGCAGTTTCCCGAAGTCTTCTTGTAACCTGCATTGCGTCCGCATCTTCTGGCAGTTTCCCGAAGTCTTCCTGTAACCTCCTGCATTTCGTCCGCATCTTCTGGCAGTTTCCCGAAGTCTTCCTGTAACCTCCTGCATGGCGTCCGCATCTTCTGGCAGTTTCCCGAAGTCTTCCTGTAACCTCCTGCATGGCGTCCGCATCTTCTGGCAGTTTCCCGAAGTCTTCCTGTAACCTCCTGCATTTCGTCCGCATCTTCTGGCAGTTTCCCGAAGTCTTCCTGTAACCTCCTGCATTTCGTCCGCATCTTCTGGCAGTTTCCCGAAGTCTTCCTGTAACCTCCTGCATTTCGTCCGCATCTTCTGGCAGTTTCCCGAAGTCTTCCTGTAACCTCCTGCATTTCGTCCGCATCTTCTGGCAGTTTCCCGAAGTCTTCTTGTAACCTCCTGCATTTCGTCCGCATCTTCTGGCAGTTTCCCGAAGTCTTCCTGTAACCTCCTGCACGGCATCCGCATCCTACAGGAATGTCAATAATGTCATCAGCAATTCGAAGATCATTTGTTCGCCTCCTCGTGCATCTCACGTCTCCAAAATGACCTTCAAATGATTTGTTCCATGGTTTTTTTAAGAAACAAGTTAAACATAACAGGTAAAAGCAAGCATCCTTGTCGCACAACATCCTTGACACGCGGAACCAGTCACTGAACTGTTCACCAGTCAGAACTTAGATTTTGGTCCTTCGCACAAGCTCTTGATCTAAGCAATTATTAATTTCCAAATTTTATACCTGGCCATCGTGTTCCACAGTGCCTCATTCCAGACTATTAAAAGTGCTTTCCGAAAATCTAAGAAGTTGTGACAGATCAGCTTTTTCACCGGCTCTTAGTCCAATTCTCAAGGTTGTTAACTAGCGTTCTGATCGATACTTTATTTTTGGATAAATACAGATATAAAATTTGTTTTGCAGCAAGCCGAGACCCCATCGCTGGCCAGGGTGACTTCGGTCGCGAATGGGATCCGATCAGGAAGTACGCCGGCAGGCCCAAACCGCTGCCGTCGGCTCCGGTCAAAGACGGTATGTACTTTAATTCATTGCATTAAATTATAGCAGTAGCGAATGTTCCTAAGAATAATAAGATCGAGAACTCTTTAATCCAGTTAAGTCTTTAATCCATCCACACTGATTATTTATTTTCATTGCGTCCATCAATGTTTTGTCTATTTTAACGTACATATGTACATGGTAGTTAATTTAGTAAAGCAAGCCAGTCAAACAAAACGATGGCAAAATGTTATTTTCGGTAATTTTTCGGTCGTCAACACTTATGTACACTTAATCTACACGTACACATGTACTTATGGTATATAACATGTACAAGATTGGCTCGATTTCTAAAAGTTCTAATTTGATTACCATGTACACTTCCCTAATATGCTATGATAAGGGAAATTATAGTATAAATCTGATAGAACTCTCGTTTATTTTAAAGTTTCACTCAAACAAACGTACGTTTTGGTGTCAATTTAAAATAAAAAACAATTAAAATTGTTGCCTGCTGATTTTCGGGGCCAATAACTAACCGATCGCCTCTCCCCAAAGAGCGCAACCCGATCACTGGCAGCGGCATTCCCAAGAAGTCCACCATCGAACTGTGGCATCGACCGCCAGACTATCCGTTTAGAGATTATCTGGACCGACCGTTCACCCGGTCCAACTCTGTCATGGTTCACAGTAATGCTTGCTATCTGTTTCGATAACCTGTTTACACGTACGGTGATTAGAGTTGAAGATTTGCTCATTTAAAACCTGGTTGCTGGTGACCGATGCAACAGCAGTGTACAGCTTTTTTCTAAGATATAAACGTTGAAGTCTAAAGTTTTATATCTTTATTTACTACTTCGATGAATTTATCCGAATCCAAAAATAATACAAAAGATTTCTCTTGAAGGCAGTTCAAGAAATCTTTGTCTATTTATCCGCAAATCGTGCGTTAACTTTCCAGAAAATATCTCGATAGTTCGAAATAGGAAACCTGAAATTTCATGAGCATTGATAATTATAGACATAATTTCTAAGAAATAGCATTTGTACGAGTAATCGGTACCCTAATCGAAAGGCCTAAGAACTCTCTGAATGATGATATACTAAGAAACCACATTGCAGGCTGGAAAATATCTCAATTAAACAGTCCATTTTCCATTTTCAGTCCATTTAGAGAAAAACTCTGTCCTTAGCAAAGCTAAAAAACTTTCTCCAGCTAAAGCCCAAATATTTGGACCCATTTAAATATAATTCTAAGAAATGTCAGCCGATCAGTTTTTTAAAGATATATGTTTGCGTCAAAGTTTACACTTGATACTTTACACATTAGGACACTTTCGTGGTGACGGTGAATTCTGTAATTACTCCATGGATTCGTTTTAAATAAGAAAGTTTGGTGACAGTAAGGCGACACAATTTTCAGGTATCTCATGAAATGTTATTTTCACGTTTGCTTATTTATAGGAATCCTGATTACACTGAATTAATAATAATGTATTATAAGAAACATATTCACAATTAATATATTTTTCTTAAGTATTTCTTAGGTTATTGTTGATTATTATTAGAACACGTCTTGACCCTGCATGCACAGATCGCAACCGAGTCAACCGCAACCCCCTAACGGGAGAGGATCGCGACTCAAAACCTACAACTCCTCGACGAGTCATTAGTAAGCGAAGTGTGTTGCTTTGTTAAAACGAAAAAGCACTTCTCCATAAATGATTCAATAAAACTGCAGAGAAGACCAACCCACTGACTGGGGAGAACTGCAGCAGCTTCAGTGTAAAGCTGGAGGAGCGACCGCAGAGAAGTAGAGCGGCCAGTGGCTCGTCAAAAGGTTGCAATTGGATGTTTAATCTTTAATAGTTATGAGATTTTTAGTTGTCAATCAGCTGTCCTCAGTTCCTTTATCCAACTGTCCTCAGTTCCTTAATCTAGCTGTTTTCAGTTCCGTAATCCAGCTGTCCTCAGTTCCCTAATCCAGTGTCCTCAGTTCCGTAATCCAGCTGTCCTCAGTTCCGTAATCCAGCTGTCCTAAGTTCCCTAATCCAGCTGTCCTTAGTTTTCCAGCACGTTGAATCCCCAGGTTCGAATCCGCTCACGGGCGAGGGTTACAACTCGTCGGATTCGAGACCTTCAACACCGCGCAAGCAGCTCGCCAACGGAGGCGGTAGCGGCCGTGTTGGCAACCCGCTGACAGGGGAGAACTGTCAGTCGTACGATCTCAGCACCGAATCTCGATCAAAAAAATCAAGCGAGAAAGGTAAACAAGAGGATAATAAAATGGCAGGTGTAATTAAATTTGTTCCAGACCCTTATGATAATGAAAAATCATTACATCGGTTACTTTTTCATCAAGGCGAACCGAAGAATCCTCTAACTGGAGAGAATTGTGAAAGCTACGATCTGACAGCTGAAAGTAAATCGCGACCGTCTACAGCTCGCGAAGGTGAGAATTAGCTCGTAACTTTTAATTGCATCAAAGATGAATTTAGCGACTTACGAATAATAAACTACAGTAAATAATTTGCCACTATATATATAACTTGCATCACGAAGTCAATTAGATTTTTAGAAGCTCATCGAAGCCATCGAGCTCAATGACGTCAGTTCTATTTTTAGCAACATCTACTGAAAGTACATCGCGTCAGATCTATGTTTAGCAGCATCTATTGCAACTGTATGGCGTCAGTTCTATTTTTAGATACATATAGCAAAACTATGACGAAACTACCCAAACAAACAGTGACGTTAGTAGCTCGTACTATATTTTAGATAAACGCACATATTATCTATGCAATTCCATTTTTATCTGTGGTAACAAATCTGAAAACTTTAATGACACCGGTATGGTAAGAAAACCACGCTTTTAAAACTATATGACATCATTTCTATTTTGAGACACCGCACAAAGAAGCTAAATGAGGTCAGTTCTATTATTAGAAAAATCTTACCAAAACAATAGGGCATCAGTTTTCTTCTATCGAAAAGTTTTGTTCCTTAAATAAGAATCTACATCATATTTAGTACGCATAGATATTTACCTGAATTTTGCATTCACAGATCGTCCAAACCCATTAACTGGCGAGAATGTCAGCAGTTTTGACATCAATCAGGAGCTGCGCAGCGACAGAGCCGGCGATCGTGGCAACGCCGTCAACGTCGATGACACCGGTGCCACCGCTATCGACAGTGTGGCCGCGGCTGTGGCCCCTGCTGAGGTTCCGGAAGGTGAGAGTTGTTGTCTGTTTTTCCACCTGTCTGCCTGTCTGTCTGTCTGTCTGTCTGTCTGTCTGTCTGTAGGGATGTATGTTTGTCTTAGTGGGTCTGTCTTTTAGTGTGTCAAGATGCCGTGGCTCAGTAATTAACTACATAATTGCTTGTGCAGTCTTTCTGCATGTCAAATACATTTTTAACAATTCGATATTCACGACAAACCCTTTTGCACAGGATACGATGAGGAGGAGACGTTCTGATTGGATCGTAGCTGAAGACTCTTGGTAATGTTTGTGATCAAAAAGTAAAGGAACAAAAATATTGTTTGTCAGAATGAGTCTGCAGTTCGATTTTTAGTCTTCGTTGCAAAGTAATAAATTCTTCTAACCGCTTCGCCTATGTTATATATAGCTACACTTAAATTTTCGAACATGAAAGCTTTTATCTGCAAAGTTCCATTACAAAGGACAGAGGGGCATCCACTGCTACGGTAATACGCATGTTTACACCGCAAACAGCAATTCCATTTAAGTTGAGCCTAGTTGACAAAAGTTTAATCCTCTTTCCTCAAATCAAATCACACAGATCCGTTATCATGATCTTTTTTGTAAACTAGACCGTACTGTATAAAAGTAACAATAAATATCATTAATTTCTCCGGTGTTGGTAAACCTTCCGCTTTATAGGCATAAACGAAAACAAAATACTTCACCTATTAGATAATTGTCTAGACAGTATATCAGCTTTTATTGGCGTCGTGCTTTTGAGCAGCTTTATTTGTTTTTAACTCGCTCACATTTCATACTTCAGCTTCCAGTTTAATTTGTTTTATTTAGTGTTTTTTTGTTATAAACGGTTCGAATTATCGGCGTTTCGATTTTTAAAGCTTTTCTAATTTTAACTTTTTCTGCTGATTTGCTTTTGGCAATAGCTAATATACATTTTTAAATGCAATTTTTATTTGAATTCTATTCAAGGCTGGTTGTTCACTACCTACTGAATCACTGCATAAGTATAAATAATTCTGCTTCCTATTCCTTCCAAACAAACAAAATATATAAATTTATTGTTTGTTTGTTTGTTTGTTTGTTTGTTAAAACAAAACAAATTGTTTGTTAAATTATATCTGCTGAACAATTAGTAAACTTTTATGATATTTTTAAATGCTGCTATTTATTTGCTAATTTTTATAGTGTTGTAGGCTGTACTACTGTAACGTATTTCTTAGCCAGTTTTTGATTAAATTTTCTCTAAGCGCTGCGCTGTAGCTTTAATTAACCGCCTTTTTTGTTTCAAACTTTTCACTCGATGTTAAAGTTTATTATGGCGAACATTCTATTAATACGCTTTGCTGTTCAAACTTTAATAAATTGGCGTGAAATAAAACAAAATTATATATTTTATTAAATATCGCTTCTGGGTTTCCAAAATTTACAACTTAGTTTTAAAAGCAAAAACAAACAAACAAAGGAGCTTCGTTCTACATTACTGAAAGTAGATAAGCGCATGCAAATTATGCTGCTCACCCTTTTAGGACATTAGGACAGACGCTCTCTTAATATTTAATGTTGCGAAAAAAAACAAAAATAGCTATTTATAGCTATAAATCGAGCTTAAATGAGCGGAAAACGTGCTCTCGGCTGAATGTCCGTCGGTACAGTTATAATAAATTCAACTATTGAATTTATTAATTAGTTTATTAATAATTTATTAATTACTAGTAGTAAATGCTACTTGCTGGAAATTGGCATTCGAATTCTATGATTCCAAAATCCGATTTGAGAACAATAATCAGAACTGAAGCAGTCTATAGCTAATATCTGAATCTATAACAGTCTACATGTACGCTCGCAGATTGAGTGTAGTTAACATGTAGAATAGTAAGAATTACCACATAGAAATAATAAATTTCGAAGATCTACATGTACTGTAACTGCAAAAATTAAAAAAGTAGATGTACTTTAGTTAACAAAAGATTATAACAATAATATCTTTATTGTTAACGTTAAAAATATCGTCGAAACAAACATATCGATCACTTTCATAAGCTTCACATCTCGTCAAAATCGTCGAAGTCGTTTGAGTTGTGAGATACTGGACAAGTAAGACACTAGATCTTTGACAATGTGAAACTTCGCACTTGGCGCCCCTTGGTGCTATAAAGCCCCTTGGTGCTAAAGCCCCTTGGTGCTAAAAAGCCCCTTGGTGCTAAAGCCCCTTGGTGCTAAAGCCCTTGGTGCTAAAGCCCCTTGGTGCTAAAGCCCCTTGGTGCTAAAGCCCCTTGGTGCTAAAGCCCCTTGGTGCTAAAGCCCCTTGGTGCTAAAGCCCCTTGGTGCTAAAGCCCCTTGGTGCTAAAGCCCCTTGGTGCTAAAGCCCCTTGGTGCTAAAGCCCCTTGGTGCTAAAGCCCCTTGGTGCTAAAGCCCCTTGGTGCTAAAGCCCTTGGTGCTAAAGCCCCTTGGTGCTAAAGCCCATTGGTGCTAAAGCAATAAAGAAACTTGGCAACGCCCCTGAACAAATCTGTCAGTTATATAGATTACAAAATAAATTAAGACTGCAAAATAAATTAAGACTGCAAAATAAATTAAGACTGCAAAATAAATTAAGACTGCAAAATAAATTAAGACTGCAAAATAAATTAAGACTGCAAAATAAATTAAGACTGCAAAATAAATTAAGACTGCAAAATAAATTAAGACTGCAAAATAAATTAAGACTGCAAAATAAATTAAGACTGCAAAATAAATTAAGACTGCAAAATAAATTAAGACTGCAAAATAAATTAAGATCAATCATAAGGTCTTAATTGATTTTGCAGTCTTAATTTATTTTGCACCACGGTGCAGATAAATGCCGCTACCTCCTCGTGGTGAGAGTGGAGAGCCGCGCTTAACTGCTGCGGCGGCCAAATGCGGCAGGACCAAGCGAGGGCAGCGGAGCGCGCGTCGGCGAGTTGAACACCGTCGCGAGCGAAACTGGCGAGGTCGGCAACGTGGCGCCGCCCGCCGAGCTGCTGCTGCGCTGGCCCAATTGGATCTTCCGGGTGGCGCCGGGGACCATGAGGCTCACCAGCATCGAGCCCCAGCCGTACCAGAGGGCACGCTTCGGGTCGGGACGCTGAACTGCCGCACTCTCAAGGCCACATGGCGGAGAGGGCTGCTGGCGAGGCTAGCGCTCGACCTCAGCTGTGATGTCATCGCACTACAGGAGGTGTCTATCAGAGCCGACCCCGGACTTCACTGTGAGGACCTGGGCGCCGGTTGGACACTCTGGTACACCTCAGCGGATGAGCGAGGCCGTGGAGGAGTTGGAGCGCTGATCGGACCGAGGCTGCAGCAGAGCTGTCGCTGCATCTCCCTGTCTTCTCGGCTGCTTCGGGTCGACGTCCGGCTTCGCGGCCGGAACACCCGCCTGTTCTGCGCGTATGCGCCGCCTGCTACCCGCTCCGATGAGGCTCAGGCCTTCTTCGAGCAACTCTCGGTGCGGGTGGAGGAGATGGCGCAACGTGACACAGTGGTCATTCTCGGAGACCTGAACGCAGTTCTGCGTAGGTCCGAGCGATCGCTGTTTGTGACAGCGCGCGAGAACGGCAACACCGGAGCGCTAGAGGACTTCCTGGAGAGACAGGACATGGTGTCGGCCAACACCAGATTCCGCAAGTCACCGGGCAGGCTCGCGACCTTCGTGGGCTGCAAGCGGAGGCGGCGGAACGCGCGCGGCCGGAACGCTACGCGGAGGCTGGCACAGCTCGACCACGTGCTTGTGCGCTTTCGTGAGCGCCGCCGCGTCACCAACTGCCACACCATTACGCCGCTGGCTCTGCGGTCCGACCATCGGCTGCTCATCTGCGACCTTCGGCTTCGGGACCCGCTCTACCGTCCGCCAAAGCGGCCACCGCGGCGCTACTACCGCGCGCTCAGGGACGCCGAGACGCGACGTCGCTTTGCCGGTGCCTTTGTCACTGCGCTGGGCGACAAGCGTGGAGGAGCCGAGTACGCGGAGGTGAGCGCTGCAGTTCGAGCCGCTGCGGAGCAAGCAGTCCCGCTGATGCGACCGGCCCAGCGCGGGCAGCCGGTCTGGCAGGACGACCCCGCGATCGACGAAGCGAGGGAAGATCTGGAGAGGCTCCGACTGAGTGGGCGGCCAACTCGCGAGGCGGAGGAGGCTCTGGCGGCTGTCTACCTGCAGCGGCAGCAGTCCGCTGTCGATGACGCCATCCAAGCCGTCTCTGCCGCAGGGCCCGATGCCAGAGGGCGCGTGGCCTGGTCCGCCATCAACACTCTGACGGGGCGAAAGCGGCGCATCGCGCTCAACCTGGCAGGCGACACTCCGGATGAGCGCAGGAACGAGCTGCGCGAGTTCTTCGCCGCCATTGTCAACGCGCCGCCCCCTCCGCTTCCAGAAAATCTGAGGCTGCCGCCGGAGACGCCGTTGCCGGCGGAGGAGAGCTTCAATGTTGCCCCAGTCAGCACAGCCGACGTTGTGAAGTTCGCTCGGCAGTCGCCGGGCGGCAAAGCGCTTGGTCCGGACGAGGTGCCCACCGAGGCGCTGCGGATCCACTGCGTGGCCACTGAGGTCGCCAGAGTGATGAACCGCGTGCTTTTCGGTGAGGTGGCGCCAAACGAATGGACCACGGCGCACATCGTCGCCATTCCAAAGAAGCCGGGCACCACCAAGCTCGAGGAGCATCGAGGCATCTGCCTACAGTCCTGCGCCGCGAAGCTGTTCAACCGCATGCTGCTATCGCGGTTACAGCCTGTGCTGGACCCGTACCTGCGACCTGAGCAGAACGGATTCCGGCCCCATCGCGGCACAGTGACGCAGATCCTGGCTCTTCGACGAGTCATCGAGGAGGCGCGCATCCGCCAGTTGACCCTGATCCTGATCTTCGTCGATTTCAGGAAGGCTTTCGACTCGGTCGTGAGGGACGCGCTCCCAGAGGTGCTCCGTGCGTACAACGTGCCAGAGCTGCTGATTTCTGCTGTCATGGCGCTGTACCACGGCACGACGGCTGCTGTCTCAACACCGGACGGCCTATCGGATTTCTTCGAGACATCCTCCGGGGTGCTCCAGGGAGATACGCTAGCGCCGTTCCTATTTATTCTGTGCTTGACTGGGTGCTACGGACTGCTCTGCCTTCCAACGACGACGGCTTCCTGCTGCGGCGACGCGTGGGTCGACGCCAACCGGAGAGACGGCTCAGCGTGCTTGGCTACGCCGATGACCTCGCCCTGCTGTCCTCGACCGTCGAGGGCGCCCAACGACAGCTGGATAGGCTGGTTGCCGTTGCGGCGAGCGTCGGCCTGGTGGTCAACACGCAGAAGACCGTCGTGCTATGCGTGCCGGACGACACCGAGGCTGCAATCTTCTGCCGAGGCGCTGACGGACAGGCGAGTGAGCTTCCAAGATGTCAGCAGTTCGTCTACCTCGGCGGTCTGGTTCCCGACGTCCGCGAGGATCTGCGGCGTCGCCGAGGACTTGCTTGGGCTGCCTTTCGTTCTATAAGGTCAGTCCTGCAGTCCGAGGCCCTACCGGACCGCCAGAGGGCGGCGCTGTTCCAGGCGGTGATCGAGACCGTCCTGTTATACAACGCCGAGACCTGGACGCTGACAGACTCGCTCGAGGCTCAAGTCGACGCGGCGCACGCTGGCCTGCTGCGCGCCGCCTTCAAGATCGGCAACGAGCGAGTCACCAACACGGCGCTCTATCATCGCGCCGGCCTGGCCCGTCCTAGCGATCTGCTGCGCCGTCGGCGACTCCAGCTGGCAGGCCACGTCATCCGCGCCGAGGCCTACTGTCCGGAGCCGGTGCAGGAGGTGCTGCTACTTACGTTGCAGGCACCCTACCGGCGGGGACAGGCGAAGTCTCGGCGCTACGTCGACTGTCTGCTGGCTGACGCCGGCGCCCCGGACTCTGCCGGCGGTGCGGCTTTTGTTCGCGCCCAAGCTTTGAAGCGCGCCATCTGACGCTGCTTTTGTGAACTGGCAGCGTACTCTGTTGTTGCTGTTGTTATAGATTACACCTGGCCCAGAAAGCCTAACTCACATGGATTGAGTATTAGGATGCCGAAAATCCAGGCTTGAATCGAACCCCTTTTAACGAGATAATGCAGAAGTTTATTTATTTTTACATTACCAACTAACTAATTGTCATCACTGCTAGCTAATGCCTGTGAGTTGTCTGTAAGTTTTCGCTTCATATTGTGTCAACTGCATGGTGTTTCAGTGCTCAGAAAGTTTCTTTAAAGCTTTCGGTGTGCGGAGTTTTCTCAAATATAGACTATAGAGCTCGTACGAGCCTCATCGTGTCGCTTGAAACAGCGCGTGTTTCCGTTTTTTATCTCTCTCTCTCTCTCTCTCTCTCCGCTCGCTAACCATGCAAACTATAATTTATTAAAATTTTTCACTTTCACTTGTGAAAGATTGTTCCTTTTCACTTGCCCTGACGAAGAATTTACCTAATTCGAAATACGAGCGTA
>NIVC01000200.1:180000-210000 GCA_002269645.1 Macrostomum lignano | reverse complement strand
ACGTAGGCGATCAACAACCGTTCTTTTCTTAATGTCTTTTACTAGCTATAGAAACTTTAGATAGCAGTTGTAGAGTTCGTCCATTGATTAGTAGAAAGTGTAGAATGTGAAAAGCTTGCATTGATGACAAAGAAATTTCGCCACGAGAGAGCGCATGCAGAAGTACAAGCCTACAAGGTTCTGCTCAACCTCGTTAATGGAGTGGCGTGGGGTCTAGCCTTTGAGGAGGCCAGCTTAAGAAGCACATTGAGTCGACACCATCATGTACGTAATTGGAATTAATCTGGTCGAGGCAGCGGAAACTCGTAGTTTTTTATCGGAAGTGCAGTGGCTTTTGACCCCGCACAGTCACTGTTGTAAGTTTGTTATAAAACTTTAAAAACTTCTTAAAGATGACCGTGAACAAATTCACGTTGTCCACAAACAGACACTCGTCCGTATGGCCCCCAGGGTTTAACCTCATCATCTTCCTCACCGATTTCTTCTTCTTCATCTCCTGCTTCTTCGAACATCTCCTCGTCGCTCATTCTTCTATTTGTGATATTTTTTCAAAAATAAATTCAGTGCATACTCCCGTACATAAAGCTTCTGTGTTCTAGAAGCGAACTTCAACGAGAGCACTCAGTTGAAAGGGCGGATGCTATAGAGAACCACAGAGAGTTACAGTATTTGTCGTTAGCTTGAGAGGGGGTGTGTTGAAGATTGATGGCTCGTACAGTACACAAAAACAGCGCAAAAAAGTGTTAAAATTGAATGGGAAATCTGCATGCAAATTTTGTCCATAGACAGAATGAGCGCTCTTAATAGAATATTTATTTGTCGAAATTGAATGCCGCTTGCCGAATTGGAATGCGAGTTTTGTGGAAAGTGAACGGAAAAAGGTGTTATAACTTTTTATTTCACAGTTTTGAGCAAGTTTCGGCCTTAAAGCAGAACGGTAGCGCATTTTTCTGAATCCAATTCAATCAGAGTCAGTTCAAGAAGACTTTATTTAAAGGAAATTATTCAACAAGAGAAGTATGCCAGGTCAAGAAGCCGTCTGCATCGGAGACTGCGTGCCAGATCTGGCTGGTACGGCCATTCTAGGCGACGACGTTGGCGATTTAAATTTGCAGGTGAGTGAATTTCAGGCACTAAAGTGGATTTCTGTTCTGTCATTCAAGATCTGTGACGAGTACGAGTCACCAAGCGACTTGTTGTGCGGTCGGGCCACAGCCGGTGCAGGAAGTGTTACTGCGTTCCATCGTTCGCACCCAGGCCGTCAACCGCGCCCTGTGACGTGACGACGAGCCATTATATTTTCACAAAAGTACAAATAGTGCTGACAACTCCTGGCATTGCGGCTAGATCATCAGGACGCGGATGACCTCGGTTGGCTCGGACTCCGCGTCTCGGCTGCGGCAACAAAGATCAGCACACCAGGGACACGCAGAGGTCGGCGCAGCGCGCAACGTCGCACTGAGCGGCGGCGCGAACGCGACCGGCGAGGGCGACTCCGTGGCGCGGCCAGGCGCCTGTTGTCCCCAGTCTCTGCAACTTCAACTATGGATCCTCCAGGTGGCGCCGGGGACCACGAGGTCAACCTTCATTTGGCCCAGCTGTACCAGGTGGCCGCCTCATACTCGGCACGATGAACTGCCGAACTCTGAAGGCCCCCTGGCGTCGCACAATTCTCGTCCAGCTGGCCCACGACCTGCAGCTGGACCTCGTCACGCTGCAGGAGGTTTCTATCGTGGCTGAGCCGGGGTTCCACTCTGAGGACTCGGAGCCGGCTGGAGCCTCCTGTACACGTCGGCAGACGACCGCGGCCGGGCGGTGTCGGCGTACTGATCGGACCGCGCCTCCAGCAGAGCGTGCACTGCACCTAGCTGTCCCCGCGACTGCTGCGGGTCGACCTGCGACTGCGCGCCCGCTGCATCAGGCTGTTTTACGCATACGCACCCACCGCTGCTCACCCCGAGGAGGCTCGAGCCTTCTTTATCTTCCTGGCTGGGCAGCTAGAAGAGGTGCCAAATCGCGACACGCTGGCGGTGCTCGGAGACCTGAACGTAGTCCCGCGGAGGTTCGAGCGCTCGCCCTTTGTCGCGGGACGCGAGAACGCCACCACCGATGCACTGGAGGACCAGCTTGACCGGCTGGACCTGGTGTCCGCGAACTCCCAGTTCCGCAAGCCCCCGCCCGCCTGGTCACCTTTGCGGCCTGCAAGAGAAGGCGGCGGAAGGCACCTTCTATGCGAGCGGCAGCAGGCCGCTGTCGACGACGCCGTCGGGTCCATCACTGCAGCCGGCCCCGACGTGACTAGCCGCGCAGTGTAAAAGGCCGTCCGGACTCTGACGTGGCGCAAAAAGCGCGTGGTGCTGAATCTGGCCGTTGACACCCCGGAGGAGCGCAGGAATGAATTGCGCGACTTTTTGGCCGGCATCATGAACGCGTGCGCATCGCCGCTGCCCGCCAGTTTTGTGCTCCCACTGGACACGCCGCTTCCAGCTGAGGAGGACTTCTGCACCAGCCCAGTCACCACGCAGGACGTTGTGCTGTTCGCTCGGAAAACATCAGGCGGCAAGGTGCTCGGCCCTGACGAAGTTTCGGTTGAGGCGCTGCGGCTCTGCTGTGTGGCCTCCCAGGTCACATGCGTTATGAACCACGTGCTCGACGGCGCTCCTGAGCCCACCGAGTGGACCGTTGCGCACATCGTGCCGATCCCAAAGAAGGCAGGGACAACGCGGACAGAAGACCACCGCGGGATCTCGCTGATTGATGTCCTGCACCGCGAAGCTCTTCAACCGGCTGCTGCTCGATCGTCTTCAGTCGGTGCTGGACTCGTACCTACGGTACGAGCAGAACGGATTCCGGCCCCAACGCGGTACAGTGACACAGATCCTCGCACTCCGCCGTGTCATGGAGGAGGCGCGCATCCGCCAGTCTACGCTGATCATTGTCTTCGTTGACTTTCGAAAGGCGTTTGACCCGGTGCTGAGAGCCGCGCTTCCTTTCTTCCTTCGAGTCTACCGGGTCCTGCAGCAGCTAATCGACGCTGTCATGTCGCTATATTGCGACACTCGAGCTGCTGTGGTGACGGCGGACGGCCTGTCTGACTTGTTCGATACTTCATCAGGAGTTTTGCAGGGCGAAAACGCTAGCGCCGTTCCTCTTCGTGCTGCTGCTGGACTGGGTGCTTCGGACCGGATCGAGAGTCGGTCTGGTTGTCAACACACTGAAGACCGAGGTGCTGAGTATGCCGGCCGACATCCCAGCGGACCTGACGTGCCGCCGCGCAGACGGACAGACGACCAGGCTTGCACGCTGCCAGCGGTTCACCTACCTCGGCGGTCTGGTGCCCCACATGGAGGAGGACCTCCGGCGGCGCAGAGGACTTGCCTGGGCGGCCTTCCGTTCGATCCAAGCCGTCCTCCAGTCCGAAGCGCGGCCCGACCACCAAAGGGCTCGGTTGTGGCAGGCGATGATCGAAACCGTCCTGCTCTAAAACGCCGAGATTTGGACGCTGAAGGCCATGCTAGAGCGGCAGATCGACTCGGCGCACTCAGGGTTGCACCGTGCGACCTTTCAAGCTGACAAGAGCATTGGGACCGAGGCCCTGTACGATCGGCCCAAGCTGCAGCGCCCGTCCACCATCCTGCGCCGGCGGCGACTTCAACTGGCGGGCCACGTGATCCGGGCCGAGGACTAATGCCCACAAACTGTTCAGGACGTTCTGCTGCTCACCTTGCAGGGCCCGTTCAGGCGGAGCGGAGTCAGGCCCAAACCCGTTGATCTATGGACTGCCTCCTATGCAATGCCAGGGCACTGCCAATGGGGTGGACTTTGTCTGCTCTCAGGCTCTGCGTCACGCCATCTGACGCACCCTGCTCTAACTGTGACCTTAGATGCGGGGCTGCGTACTTTGCTGTTGTTGTTGTTGTTGTGGGAGAGATATGGGAGAGAGAGGGGGGAGAGGGAAGCTAGAGAGAGGGTGAGAGAGAGGGTAGAGGGATAAGAGAGAGATAGGGGAGAGAGAGGGAGAGGGAGATACGAGAACGAGAGTGAGAGGGAGAGGGAGAGATGGGAGAGAGAGAGGAGAGAGAGAGAGATAGGGAGAGAGAGATGGGGGAGAGAGAGATAGGGGAGAGAGATAGGGAGGGAGAGAGAGATGGGGAGAGAGAGATAGGGGAGAGAGAGATAGGGAGGGAGAGAGAGACGGTGGAGGGAGATAGGGGAGACAGAGATGGGGGAGAGAGAGGGGGGAGAGGGAGATGGGGGAGACAGATATAGGGGAGAGAGATAGGGGAGAGAGATAGGGGGGAGACAGAGATGGGGGAGAGAGAGGGGGAGAGGAGGGCACCTCCAAACTCCAAGGCGCTGACACGGTGAAAATAGGCCTCAAAAGTCAATAAGATTATTGTTGCCGATATTTCGAATTTGGCAAATTCTTCGTCTGGGCGAGTAGAGTAAATTTTATTTGAGCCAGTTGCCGTCAATATTTACGACAATGAAGTATGATGAGTAATAGATCAGAATAAATGGAATGAAAAAAACATACACTATAAATACTGGATAATAAATAAATGGCTACAACTTTACAAGTAGGCCTTTAAGTCCTTAAAGTGTCAATTAATAATAATTAACCAAATACTCGTAGAACATCACCAGAAAGTAAAACAAATCAGTTAAATAATAAAACATAAATTTAGTGTAGAAAGAGTTCCGGTGCACCGCACACCACAGTCGACAAACAAGTTCAAACAATGGCAGAGGAGCAGAGCAAATCACACAGTAGAGAGAGAGAAAATACCATTAAAGTGAAAGGGCACCGTGTACTGCGGCAAAAATAAAATTTGTTAAATGGTAGGTTCGAGCCGGTTCTGGCAGAGCAGCTCCCGGAGGCTCCTGCCCTTGGTCTCTGTAGGCTTGCAGCACCGGGGCCTCGCAGTGTCGTGCCAGCCGGTCCCTCACCATGGCAACCAGGGCGCCGGACGCTGCACAATGGGGCAAAATGAGCGGGATGGCCGGATTGTGCAGCACGCCGGCCAGCTCGTTGGCGCCATGTGTGAAACGGGTCCTCAGGACATTGATCGGCTTGGCTTCTTGGCGCTGACGCCGTTCATTGGCCTTCGGTCCCGAGCCGTCCCGAGTCCACACGCCGATAAAAACGAAGTCCACCAGGCCGTGGCCATCGCTGGTGAAGTGGCGGGCCATTGGAGTGTCATGGCCGTGTCGAATGTCGCCGATGTGCGCCAGCATACGGCCACGGATGCTGTTGACGGTCTCGCCGAAATAGACCGTGTGATCGCACCGTCGGCAGAACACAACCTAGACGGCGTTCATCGCGTTGCAGTCGATCCTCTGACTGATGATGAGCTGAACCGATGTGGCAGCTGATCTGGGGTAGACGGAGGTGAACCTGGCGTGCTCCTGGCAGCACTTGCAGAGTCGGGCCGGGTTGCACGGCCGAACTCCCACCGCCTGGTCGGGTAGAAACCCAGCTCAGCCAGCGCGTCGTACTTGATGGTGCGGAGGAAACGCCGACGGCAGCCTTGGTGCTGCACCAGATTCGACTTCAGCCCGGTGCACGCTGCGTCGAAGTCGGCCATCCGGTAGCACCGCCGGGCGTACCTGAGGAGCTGGGACTTCACCACGCCCCGGAAAGTCAGCTTAGGATGGAAAGAGCCTCGGTGGATGAGGGCTCGGCTGTCGGTGGGCTTAAAGTACTCCCTAGTTGTCACGCTCTTGTTGTCACCATCGCGGTCCCAGAAGACGGAAGACAGTTAAAGATAAAAAATAGGGAGAGAAGGTGTTAGGGGTAGGGAGAGAGGTAGAGAGAGAGAGAAGAGAGGTCACGGCGTGTTTAAAAAAATCAAAAGACTAATTAATTTAATATGGGCTACCGGTTTCGAGCCTCTGGGCTCTTCGTCAGGCCAAAAATCAGTGTTTCATGCAGTGCAAGTTGGTCTTTAAGTATTAGTTTTCTCAGTCTAATAAAATCGCTGAGCTGCTGTACATGTGGGGGTGTACATTTAAACTGGGCTCATTCTAGCTCTAATTACTTGTCCCAGAGGCTGACAACCGGTCAGTTTAAGCGACGGTATATTTAGTGTATTAAAAAAAATGTTTTTTCGAAGTACGAATAAATAAAATGCGGTATTGAGGGTGGAAGCATAAAAATCGATATTTGTGCGTTTAATTAAGCAGTTTGAATAAAATACACGACAAAGTGAATAAATATTGTAATTTATAGGTAAAAAGAGCGCATTGGTTAAAACGAGGGAGAGGGAGAGAGAGGGAGGGAGAAAGGGGGACGGAGAGAAGGGGGGAGAGGGAGAGAAGGAGAGAGGGAGAGAGAGGGGGAGAGAGAGGGACGGAGAGAATGGTGAGAGAAGGACAAAGAGGGAGAGAGAGAGGGGGAATACCAATAAGTTCGCCCAGATCCTTGGAGCGATCTCAAAATAATCGAAAGCTTCTCAATTGAAGTTCTCCTTTTTATAGCATAGTAAGTATAACATCTCCACAACTGCACCATCAGGAGAAGTCATTCGAAATCCGCCGTCCGTGTCTTTTGGCTCTCATACTTTTAATAGGAGTTTTCAAAAAGAGCCACAGATTTCAGATTCAGTAGTAAGATATTTCACAGAAAAAATGACACATTCGAGGCAATGATTGAGCGACAACTCACAGGCATTGCACTGCTGGTCACACTCTGCTGATGGTGCAGTCAATTCTTGTGGCCACTGGCGGCCAGCCGGAGCAGTGTCCGAAATGAATAGTGTCCGAAATGAATAGTGTCCGAAATGAATAGTGTCCGAAATGAATAGTGTCCGAAATGAAGTTCTCCCTTAATAATAGCCTCTAGATAATTACCTAATGTCCATAAACAACATTTAGAGTTACTATAGGATTATCTTACTTAATGAACCTTATGATGCACTTGGTGAATATGAATTATCGAGCCGTTTGACACATTTATTCGCAATCATTTACATGTGATTTGCAATCAGTCTAATACAGGCGTCGGCAAACTCCGGCCCGCGAAGCCTCTCAATCCGGCCCTCGGGTCCTTTGAAACTTCACAATAGCAACCCGGCCCTCGGGTCCTTTGAAACTTCACAATAGCAATCCGGCCCTCGGGTCCTTTAAAACTTCACAATAGCAACCCGGCCCTCGGGTCCTTTGAAACTTCACAATAGCAATCCGGCCCTCGGGTCCTTTGAAACTTCACAATAGCAATCCGGCCCTCGGGTCCTTTGAAACTTCACAATAGCAACCCGGCCCTCGGGTTCTTTGAAACTTCACAATAGCAACCCGGCCCTCGGGTCCTTTGAAACTTCACAATAGCAACCCGGCCCTCGGGTTCTTTGAAACTTCACAATAGCAACCCGGCCCTCGGGTGCTTTGAAACTTCACAATAGCAATCCGGCCCTCGGGTCCTTTGAAACTTCACAATAGCAATCCGGCCCTCGGGTCCTTTGAAACTTCACAATAGCAATCCGGCCCTCGGGTCCTTTGAAACTTCACAATAGCAATCCGGCCCTCGGGTCCTTTGAAACTTCACAATAGCAACCCGGCCCTCGGGTTCTTTGAAACTTCACAATAGCAATCCGGCCCTCGGGTCCTTTGAAACTTCACAGTAGCAACCCGGCCCTCGGGTCCTTTGAAACTTCACAATAGCAATCCGGCCCTCGGGTCCTTTGAAACTTCACAATAGCAACCCGGCCCTCGGGTCCTTTGAAACTTCACAATAGCAATCCGGCCCTCGGGTCCTTTGAAACTTCACAATAGCAACCCGGCCCTCGGGTCCTTTGAAACTTCACAATAGCAACCCGGCCCTCGGGTCCTTTGAAACTTCACAATAGCAACCCGGCCCTCGGGTCCTTTGAAACTTCACAATAGCAATCCGGCCCTCGGGTCCTTTGAAACTTCACAATAGCAATCCGGCCCTCGGGTCCTTTGAAACTTCACAATAGCAACCCGGCCCTCGGGTTCTTTAAAACTTCACAATAGCAACCCGGCCCTCGGGTCCTTTGAAACTTCACAATAGCAACCCGGCCCTCGGGTGCTTTGAAACTTCACAATAGCAATCCGGCCCTCGGGTCCTTTGAAAATTCACAATAGCAACCCGGCCCTCGGGTCCTTTGAAACTTCACAATAGCAACCCGGCCCTCGGGTCCTTTGAAACTTCACAATAGCAACCCGGCCCTCGGGTCCTTTGAAACTTCACAATAGCAATCCGGCCCTCGGGTCCTTTGAAAATTCACAATAGCAACCCGGCCCTCGGGTCCTTTGAAACTTCACAATAGCAATCCGGCCCTCGGGTCCTTTGAAACTTCACAATAGCAACCCGGCCCTCGGGTTCTTTGAAACTTCACAATAGCAATCCGGCCCTCGGGTCCTTTGAAACTTCACAATAGCAACCCGGCCCTCGGGTTCTTTGAAACTTCACAATAGCAACCCGGCCCTCGGGTGCTTTGAAACTTCACAATAGCAATCCGGCCCTCGGGTCCTTTGAAACTTCACAATAGCAACCCGGCCCTCGGGTCCTTTGAAACTTCACAATAGCAACCCGGCCCTCGGGTCCTTTGAAACTTCACAATAGCAATCCGGCCCTCGGGTCCTTTGAAACTTCACAATAGCAACCCGGCCCTCGGGTTCTTTGAAACTTCACAATAGCAATCCGGCCCTCGGGTCCTTTGAAACTTCACAGTAGCAACCCGGCCCTCGGGTCCTTTGAAACTTCACAATAGCAATCCGGCCCTCGGGTCCTTTGAAACTTCACAATAGCAACCCGGCCCTCGGGTCCTTTGAAACTTCACAATAGCAATCCGGCCCTCGGGTCCTTTGAAACTTCACAATAGCAACCCGGCCCTCGGGTCCTTTGAAACTTCACAATAGCAACCCGGCCCTCGGGTCCTTTGAAACTTCACAATAGCAACCCGGCCCTCGGGTCCTTTGAAACTTCACAATAGCAATCCGGCCCTCGGGTCCTTTGAAACTTCACAATAGCAACCCGGCCCTCGGGTTCTTTGAAACTTCACAATAGCAATCCGGCCCTCGGGTCCTTTGAAACTTCACAATAGCAACCCGGCCCTCGGGTCCTTTGAAACTTCACAATAGCAATCCGGCCCTCGGGTCCTTTGAAACTTCACAATAGCAACCCGGCCCTCGGGTCCTTTGAAACTTCACAATAGCAACCCGGCCCTCGGGTCCTTTGAAACTTCACAATAGCAACCCGGCCCTCGGGTTCTTTGAAACTTCACAATAGCAATCCGGCCCTCGGGTCCTTTGAAACTTCACAATAGCAATCCGGCCCTCGGGTCCTTTGAAACTTCACAATAGCAACCCGGCCCTCGGGTCCTTTGAAACTTCACAATAGCAACCCGGCCCTCGGGTTCTTTGAAACTTCACAATAGCAACCCGGCCCTCGGGTCCTTTGAAACTTCACAATAGCAACCCGGCCCTCGGGTGCTTTGAAACTTCACAATAGCAATCCGGCCCTCGGGTCCTTTGAAAATTCACAATAGCAACCCGGCCCTCGGGTCCTTTGAAACTTCACAATAGCAACCCGGCCCTCGGGTCCTTTGAAACTTCACAATAGCAACCCGGCCCTCGGGTCCTTTGAAACTTCACAATAGCAACCCGGCCCTCGGGTTCTTTGAAACTTCACAATAGCAACCCGGCCCTCGGGTCCTTTGAAACTTCACAATAGCAACCCGGCCCTCGGGTCCTTTGAAACTTCACAATAGCAACCCGGCCCTCGGGTTCTTTGAAACTTCACAATAGCAACCCGGCCCTCGGGTCCTTTGAAACTTCACAATAGCAACCCGGCCCTCGGGTGCTTTGAAACTTCACAATAGCAATCCGGCCCTCGGGTCCTTTGAAAATTCACAATAGCAACCCGGCCCTCGGGTTCTTTGAAACTTCACAATAGCAACCCGGCCCTCGGGTCCTTTGAAACTTCACAATAGCAACCCGGCCCTCGGGTCCTTTGAAACTTCACAATAGCAACCCGGCCCTCGGGTCCTTTGAAACTTCACAATAGCAACCCGGCCCTCGGGTCCTTTGAAACTTCACAATAGCAACCCGGCCCTCGGGTCCTTTGAAACTTCACAATAGCAACCCGGCCCTCGGGTCCTTTGAAACTTCACAATAGCAACCCGGCCCTCGGGTCCTTTGAAACTTCACAATAGCAATCCGGCCCTCGGGTCCTTTGAAAATTCACAATAGCAACCCGGCCCTCGGGTCCTTTGAAACTTCACAATAGCAATCCGGCCCTCGGGTCCTTTGAAACTTCACAATAGCAACCCGGCCCTCGGGTCCTTTGAAACTTCACAATAGCAACCCGGCCCTCGGGTTCTTTGAAACTTCACAATAGCAACCCGGCCCTCGGGTCCTTTGAAACTTCACAATAGCAACCCGGCCCTCGGGTTCTTTGAAACTTCACAATAGCAATCCGGCCCTCGGGTCCTTTGAAACTTCACAATAGCAACCCGGCCCTCGGGTTCTTTGAAACTTCACAATAGCAACCCGGCCCTCGGGTCCTTTGAAACTTCACAATAGCAACCCGGCCCTCGGGTTCTTTGAAACTTCACAATAGCAACCCGGCCCTCGGGTCCTTTGAAACTTCACAATAGCAACCCGGCCCTCGGGTTCTTTGAAACTTCACAATAGCAACCCGGCCCTCGGGTCCTTTGAAACTTCACAATAGCAACCCGGCCCTCGGGTCCTTTGAAACTTCACAATAGCAATCCGGCCCTCGGGTCCTTTGAAACTTCACAATAACAATCCGGCCTTCGGGTCCTTTGAAACTTCACAATAGCAATCCGGCCCTCGGGTCCTTTGAAACTTCACAATAGCAATCCGGCCCTCGGGTCCTTTGAAACTTCACAATAGCAATCCGGCCCTCGGGTCCTTTGAAACTTCACAATAGCAATCCGGCCCGCTAAAGGTTTGTGTCTATTCTAAGTTCTCTCCTCTCTCTTGTCTTCTATCTTTTCTCTCCTCTACTCTGATCTTTTCTCTTTCCTTTCCTCTCCTCTCCTCTCTCCTCTTATCTCTTCTCTCCTCTTATCTCATCTCAGGTTTAGGTTAGAGTGCGGTTAGAGTTATGCTAGTTTCGGGAGTAAATGTGTGACAGAGAAATTTCTGCAGTTATATTGTGGTGGACTGTATAAGGACTGTGCAGTGCTTACTCCTTTACAAACGAAGCAATTTTGTTAAATCTGCCCCGAGCAAATGGCGGGTGCCCTGGGCTTGCGACAATCCTATATCAACAACAACAAAATACGTTGTCAGCCAGTCACGCGAGTATAGTGAGAGTCCTAAATTTATGAATGCATCTATAGACGACGAGTGCTTTAAGAGTTTGGAGAATTATTCGCAATATAAGATGCAGGTTGAGTAACAGGCAAGTTTAATTCATTTTGAGCCACGAGTGGGCCGTGTGCGGCTCCCATCTTGTTAGACTGGCACGTGCAGTATCTTAATCAAGTAGCTGCATTGTCCAGCCTCTATGGCAAGCAGTGAGAGATGAAGAGATTCATGGAGCACAAACTAAGGTTAGCCTAGGCAAGGCAGCACGCAGTCTGAGCCACGCAAAGCATTGCATTGAAAACGTGCACCCACAGCGCCCTGGCACGTTTTAGAGCTGCTTTTAAAAGCAGCTGACCCGAAGCAGCGCGGCCTCTCTGTCTCAATTATTGCAATAGGAAAGTTTAAAATTCATTCAAGCCTTTCAAAACCAAACACAGCTGAACCATGAAGATGCAACTTGGCATCGCTCTGCTGCTGACCCTGTTCCTCGTGTCCCAGCTGGCAGCCAGCAATCAGTGGGATCAGGTGGAGGAGCCCGAGTCGCTTGACGACATCGGCGGCGAAAGTCTTGACGAGCCGCTGGAAGCTGAAGGATACGATGAAGAAGATCAACCTGTTGCCAAGTGGGGCCGCCGCCGGAGCAACTCCGGCAAGAAGTGAAAGCAAAGTGAAGCAGACATCAAAGTGTTTTTAATCAAACTTTGTGAAACAATTTTATGCTACTGAAAGCAGTTTTTTATTTACAAGCTGACACCCTACAGACTAATGCCAACTAAAGTGTGGCTAAAGTGTCGTAATGTTTAGAATCACTAAATTGTCAAGGCTTAGGGGAGAAGAATTGCTGAGATTTCAAGGCTTTTATAGGTTGGGTTAAAGTTAGGTTTAGGTCAGGTTTAGGTTGAGGGTTAGATTTTAGCGGGTTTCAAGGTTAACAGGGGATTTTTCAGATATCAAGGTTTATGGGGGGCATTGCTGACATGTCAAAGGCTTACGGGGGGGATAGCTGAGATGTCAAGGCTCATGGGGGAATAAATGAGATGTCAAGGCTAATGTCAGAAGCTACATGTAGTCTATTGAAAACTTTTTTTCATTATTTGTTGGCTCCTCACGGGAGGGATCGCTGATAGAAAAGCGTAATGTAAAAACTAAAAGAAGCTTCATGTCGAAGTTAAGAGATTCATTTGGGAATCCCTACGATGTCGAGGCTTGCAGGGAATCGCTATAGTGCTGTAGTGCTATAATGACTCTTAGAGAGAATTATTGAAATTTCAGTGCTTTAGGGTTAGGGTTAGGGTTAAGTTTGGGGTTAGGGTTAGGGCTAGGGTTAGGGTTAGAAGGTTGACAGATTTTTTAAGATTTCAAGGCTTATGGGGCATTGCTAAGATGTCAAGGGGGTTGATATGCTAAGGCTTGTGGGGGGATTTTCTGACATGTCAAGGCTTACAATGTATAATGCAAAGAGACGCTTACATGTAGTTTATTAAAAAAACTCGTACTGCATTTTTTTGGCTCCCCAACGGGGGGCGCTGATTGCTAGTATTAAACTGAATCTTTAAATATATTAGTTTATTTAGTAATAATTACAGTTGTGCGAGCACACGTATAGGGTGATCTACAGCCGTTCTTTTCTTTAATGTCTTTATTAGTTATAGAAAGTTTTAGATAGCAATGTCAGAGTTCGTCTACTGATGATGTACAGTATGTACAGTGGCCTTTGACTTGTTGATTGACCCGTACAGACGAAAATTGCGCGGCTAAATTGTGTAGTAGTAGTAGTAGTAGTAGTAGTAGTAGTAGTAGTAGTAGTAGTAGTAGTAGTAGTAGTAGTAGTAGTAGTAGTAGTAGTAGTAGTAGTAGTAGTAGTAGTAGTAGTAGTAGTAGTAGTAGTAGTAGTAGTAGTAGTAGTAGTAGTAGTAGTAGTAGTAGTAGTAGTAGTAGTAGTAGTAGTAGTAGTAGTAGTAGTAGTAGTAGTAGTAGTAGTAGTAGTAGTAGTAGTAGTAGTAGTAGTAGTAGTAGTAGTAGTAGTAGTAGTAGTAGTAGTAGTAGTAGTAGTAGTAGTAGTAGTAGTAGTAGTAGTAGTAGTAGTAGTAGTAGTAGTAGTAGTAGTAGTAGTAGTAGTAGTAGTAGTAGTAGTAGTAGTAGTAGTAGTAGTAGTAGTAGTAGTAGTAGTAGTAGTAGTAGTAGTAGTAGTAGTAGTAGTAGTAGTAGTAGTAGTAGTAGTAGTAGTAGTAGTAGTAGTAGTAGTAGTAGTAGTAGTAGTAGTAGTAGTAGTAGTAGTAGTAGTAGTAGTAGTAGTAGTAGTAGTAGTAGTAGTAGTAGTAGTAGTAGTAGTAGTAGTAGTAGTAGTAGTAGTAGTAGTAGTAGTAGTAGTAGTAGTAGTAGTAGTAGTAGTAGTAGTAGTAGTAGTAGTAGTAGTAGTAGTAGTAGTAGTAGTAGTAGTAGTAGTAGTAGTAGTAGTAGTAGTAGTAGTAGTAGTAGTAGTAGTAGTAGTAGTAGTAGTAGTAGTAGTAGTAGTAATAGTAGTAAGTTTGGCTCAGGCAAAAAGCCTGTTTAGCTAGTATAAGTCAAGTATTTAATAATAATTCAAGAGGATAAGACATGCATTTAGATGTATAAGTACGAGTTTTGTAAAAATATGGTATATGAAAGAGCACCTAAAATAAAACCTATATAGGTATTAATCAGTCAATATCAAATATCGAATGTAAGGATTGCTGGCAATATTAAGCATTTAAAAATGAAAGTTTTACGGTATACGAAGACAGACGCTCTTCCTTGGTGCCATTCAAAAGTTCAAATAAGCGTAAAATGAATCGTCTATGGGTTGAATCCGTGCTGTAAAGACCATTTGAATCACCTCTTGTCAACTTTTAACTCAACGTTTTTGAGCAGCAAGTTTCGGCCTTAAAGCAGAACGCTAGCGCATTTTTCTGAATCCAATTCAGTAATAGTCAGTTCAAGAAGTACTTTATTTAAAGGAAATTATTCAACAAGAGAAGTATGCCAGGTCAAGACGCCGTCTGTATCGGAGACTGCGTGCCAGATCTGGCTGGTACGGCCATTCTAGGCGACGACGTTGGCGATTTAAATCTGCAGGTGAGTGAATTTCAGGCACTAAAGTGGATTTCTGTTCTGTCATTCAAGATCTGTGACGAGTACGAGTCACCAAGCGACTTGTTGTGCGGTCGGGCCACAGCCGGTGCAGGGGGTGTTACTGTGTTCCATCGTTCGCACCAAGGCGTCAGGCGCGCCCTGTAACATGACGATGCTTTTGTGATCATGCTTTCATGCCACGTTGGTAGGGGTTGGGACAGAGCAGCTCAGCCGTACGGCTCGTAGACACGTCTGACGACCCCAAGCTGGTTTGTTCCGTTCCAGACCAAATTAGTCTCACACACATGAGGGCTAAACCCCGAGGTCTCGCCAAACGAGCTGCACCAGGGTGCCCACAGCTCTCCGAAGAATACTTACGTAGTTTTACCTCAATCTCTTTGTGCTCTCTTACATGTAACCCTGGTTTTTGAAGGGCCTTTTTGAGGCTTGGTCGGTTGAATTGGCAAAGGACCCTTCCGGGTGGCGCTTTGTTGAATCCAGCTTCTTGAGCACGAGGCCTTTCAGGTCATGCACTTACCAGCTGCCTGCACCAGCATAACTTCTGCCCTTTAGAACCATCATCCACACCATTTAAAGCGCCCACGATCTCAAAGAGACCATCTGATTGATTTATTATTGAAACAGAAAAATGACCAGCTATATCTATAATTTTTCAATGCCGCAAACAGGCGTACAAGTCCACCAATCACTACCTGGTGGTGATTTTCGTGCCCAGCACGAAGCGTTCGCCTCGACAGCCGTCCTGCTTCGCCGAGCTGGCCCAGATGGGCGAAGAGATGGTTAAAGAGTTGCACGAGAAATTCAAAACCTACGTTGTTGGCGTAGTGGACGCCACGCCGGAGCAAGTCGGCGCCTGGATGGCCGAGGAAGGCGTCGAAGGCAAGTCGCGCTGCCTGTCCTATCCGGTCATCTGCGATCCGTGCGGCGAATTCAGCAGCGTGTTCGGCATGTGGCAGCGCGGCAGCAGCGGCGGCGGCCTGTTCCGAGGTCACGTGATAGTCAACGAGACTGGTAGACTGCGTCACGTGACTATTAATCATCCGGAGGTGAGTGACCAATCATTGGAGTGTTAGTCACATGAATATAACTAGCTTCTCTGAAGTTAGTTAGTTAGTTAGTTAGTTAGTTAGTTAGTTAGTTAGTTAGTTAGTTAGTTAGTTAGTTAGTTAGTTAGTTAGTTAGTTAGTTAGTTAGTTAGTTAGTTAGTTAGTTAGTTAGTTAGTTAGTTAGTTAGTTAGTTAGTTAGTTAGTTAGTTAGTTAGTTAGTTAGTTATTTGGTTAGTTAGTTAGTTAGTTAGTTAGTTAGTTAGTTAGTTAGTTAGTTAGTTAGTTAGTTAGTTAGTTAGTTAGTTAGTTAGTTAGTTAGTTAGTTAGTTAGTTAGTTAGTTAGTTAGTTAGTTAGTTAGTTAGTTAGTTAGTTAGTTAGTTAGTTAGTTAGTTAGTTAGTTAGTTAGTTAGTTAGTTAGTTAGTTAGTTAGTTAGTTAGTTAGTTAGTTAGTTAGTTAGTTAGTTAGTTAGTTAGTTAGTTAGTTAGTTAGTTAGTTAGTTAGTTAGTTAGTTAGTTAGTTAGTTAGTTAGTTAGTTAGTTAGTTAGTTAGTTAGTTAGTTAGTTAGTTAGTTAGTTAGTTAGTTAGTTAGTTAGTTAGTTAGTTAGTTAGTTAGTTAGTTAGTTAGTTAGTTAGTTAGTTAGTTAGTTAGTTAGTTAGTTAGTTAGTTATTTGGTTAGTTAGTTAGTTAGTTAGTTAGTTAGTTAGTTAGTTAGTTAGTTAGTTAGTTAGTTAGTTAGTTAGTTAGTTAGTTAGTTAGTTAGTTAGTTAGTTAGTTAGTTAGTTAGTTAGTTAGTTAGTTAGTTAGTTAGTTAGTTAGTTAGTTAGTTAGTTAGTTAGTTAGTTAGTTAGTTAGTTAGTTAGTTAGTTAGTTAGTTAGTTAGTTAGTTAGTTAGTTAGTTAGTTAGTTAGTTAGTTAGTTAGTTAGTTAGTTAGTTAGTTAGTTAGTTAGTTAGTTAGTTAGTTAGTTAGTTAGTTAGTTAGTTAGTTAGTTAGTTAGTTAGTTAGTTAGTTAGTTAGTTAGTTAGTTAGTTAGTTAGTTAGTAAGTACAGACGCATTTGCTGTATAAAGGTTATTCCAATTGTCTCCAATATCATAAGCAGCATACTCGTTCTTCCTTTACTATTGAATATATACTGATCTAAAAGTAGAGAGAAATGCTGCTGACATTACAAACGCGCTTTTTTACCTCCGCCAAAAAAACTGGACTGCTTTCTATTTCGTGCACTCAGATCAGCCGTAACCAGCACGAACTGTTCCGATTGGTGGCCGCATTTAAGCACACGGACGTGCACGGCGAGGTCTGTCCGGCCGAATGGAAACCCGGCGACGCCACCATCATTCCGGACGCGGTGGGCAGTCAGGAGTTCTTTCGTAAGAAGTGGGGCACCTGAACTGCGACTACCTTAATTTTCTTACCTACATTACATCGTACGCGTCCATGTATTCGCAAAATATTCCATTCCATTGTTCAGTCAAATAAAAAATCTCGAACTTCATTTTCCGCTTGATACAGGACGGGGTAAAGTTTTGTTTTGTTTTATTGCGAAATATAAAGACGAAAAAATCTCAAACAAAATATTCTGTAAGAAAAACATTTTTAAGTCTCGCGTTTACAAATAATATTGAAAATTCTAATTTAAAGTGATACATGTATGTAGATCGTATTGTCAGGATTTTTCATTCGGGGCTGCATATTGCCAGGGGGGGGGGGCGGATATTTTTATATATTACATCAGAGTAGATTAGAGAAAGGGGCGCCAAAAGCTACGTAGTAACTGTACTGGAAGTTGGCGCCACAGACATGCATCATATGGGCTCATGTTGGCCTGAAGGTAAACGGACATTGCGTCAATTAACCGGCTTTTCGTCAAGGAATGCTCAAGTATGGTGAATGCAGTCAAATCCGTCAGCTTACCGTTCTGAAGCCCTTTCGGCAGAGCAGGCCGACGCCAGCGAGAGGCATTTCGCAAAATGCTGCATGGTTGACGAAATGTCCTGTCCTGGGCATTGTCAGCATGGTTTTGGCATACATTATGCAAGGACTACTATATATAGATTACTTAGTCGTCCTTGATCATGTTTAAGACAGTTTATTTTCACAAGGCACCTGGTTTCCGCAGTTAGCATGCCTCAACTTTCCCTGAAAAAATGGAAGCAATACTGGAGCCTACGCTATACGTACAGTGAAAGTAATTTATACATGTACATGAATATCAAAATTAAAAAGCTGATGGGAAATTTCGTTCGTAAAAAGTCCTTTTTCCTCCAAATAAGTTCATATCGGCGTCTCTTAGTACTCGTACATCTAGATGTGCTTACGAGCTATTAGATTCGAAACGTATAAATGCTAGCGTGATGATAGAAACTGTTGTATCTCTCTGGTAATAGATAAACGAACAGGAGACCTCGCGGCTTACGTGTTGTTAACCAGGTGGACAGAGTCCTCGGCAGTGAGAAGTGTGTATTTGTATTATTATAGCGAAGTAGCAATTTGAGCGAGTGAGAGAGAGAAGAGAGAGATTTTTGGTTACGGTACTGGGGTGTTTTATAATTAGCCCCAGGATGCGAGAGTCGAAGTTTATAATTTCGAGAATGACATGTATAATCTGTATTCGAAAGTTAAAATGGCGATTCAAATGATTTCCTGGCTTGCACGGCAAATTTATGCTTAAATTTCGATTTCCTCGATCTTTATAGAGTTGATCATCGATGCCCCGGCCGAACCCACCCTCTACCGATTGATAAGTCACCCCAAAAAGTTTGAAACCCCTGAAAGCAGTGCATGATGAGCTAAACAGAAACTGCATGAACTGAAGCAAAATTCGATCAGGCCGGAAGACGTTCTCGGAAGAGAAGGATTCTTGCTCTGCCGCAGAACAAGCAGGCGGCACCCCGAGAAGCGACTCTCCGTCCTAGCGTACACGGACGATCTAGCGCTGCTGTCTAGCACAGCTGAAGGAGCTCAACGCCTGCTAGACCAGCTGACGGCGGCGGCCGCTGCGATCGGACTGTCCGTGAACACCAAAAAGAATAGGGTGCTGACCGTGCCGACGGACCTCCATGCAGCTGAGATCTACTGCCGCTGCACGAACGGGCAGGTGGCGTTGCTGCCCCGCTGCAAAGAGTTCGTCTACCTCGGCGGTTTGGTGCCAAGCATCACGGAGGACATGGCACGGCGCAGGGAGCTTGCCTGGGGCACATTCCGCACCGTGCGGACTGTCCTGCTGAGCCCCGCGCTGCCGGATCGGCTGAGAGGGCGGCTGTTCCAGGCCGTCATTGAAACCGTCCTCTTTACAGCGCTAAAACGTGGACACTGAAAGGCCCGCAGGAGCGGCAACTAGACGCCGCTCACGCTGGACTCCTGAGAGCCGCCTTCGGTGTCCACTACTCGCTGACCGCCACCAACACCAGCAATGACGAGTTATACCGACGGGCCCAGCTCTCCCGACCTAGCCAGCTGCTGCGCATCCGTCGCCTACAGCTGGCCGGCCACGTCATCCGGGCAGAGCAGTACTGCCCTGAGCCGCTTCAAGACTTGCTGCTGCTATCCCTTCAAGGTCCGCGGCGGCTTGGTTCAGGCGAGATTATAAGTTTGCGCGTTTTTTTGTCGACCTGCTTTTAAGAGACGCTGATCTCCGACCCCCGCGGATTCGCTATTCTGCGCAAATCTGCGCTTGCGCGCGCGTTTTGACAGCAACCCAACTTAATTGGCTTGCCCAGGGTTGCTGTAGTTTTGTTGTTGGCGGTGTTGCGTGGTATATAGGGTGAGCGCAGAAGTTTCCAGAATGGAGACTACATTACATTATTAAACATTATGTTTATAATTACTACTACTGTACTATTAATACAAGCGTAAAAATTTATAGTAACATATAGCGTCACGACAGAAACATGTAATTCTTTTTTCTTTGACACTAGAAACTTATTTTTTCAGTTATTCTCACGGAATATTAGCCTTGAGTTTATTAACGTAAAACAAAGAATTTACCGTAGTTTTATTCTTTATACAAAAACTATCAGTCATTTTTAATTTGATGCATCGTGTGAGTTGTTTTATAATCATGGGCATAAATAAGAGCTGAATTAAATAGATTTAAAGTTTTTTTAAATTTGAGGAAATTTCCACTATTCTCCGAAATAAAACGTTTGATAAGCCCACTACGCTGCAGCTGTTCGATAAACGCTAAAATGAAAGCAGTTATTGTTTTCGGTATTTTGACTATTTTCTTATTTAGTTTTAGTCATGCTGGTGAGACCTGGTGCTATCGATGCCACAGTGGAAGGTCGGGGTGTGGAGAGTCGCTCGACATACGCCTACAGCACTGGAAAAAGTGCGACAATTCAAAGCTTGCTGTAAACTACTGCGTGAAGTATATCGAGAGCATTGGCGGCCAAAAATACATTACCCGTGGATGTCTTGATAGCTTTCTGGAGTCTACTGCGCACAGGACCGAAATGCCTATGATTCGCCGTCATGGTTACTGCATATACTCAAAAACGTTTCAGGCTACACTGGACAAACGACCCAACACAAAAATTAATGAAGATGTCGACGAATATAAAAAATATTGCTTTTGCAACGATTGGAATGGTTGCAACTTTGCACAAAGGCAGTCTGCTGTTTCATTGGCACTTGTATTTGTGTGTGCTATATTTTCATTTTGCTTGTTTTAACTTAAGCAAGTGACAGACTGATGTCAGGTTTAATATCTACACTACAGCCATAATCATACAATTTTTGGCTCCTCTTTTCTCCTTAATGAATTGGTCAGAGACTATATTGTCAGTTTTTGTCTCAATTGAAAATTATAAGTTTCAATGTAATTGTAATTTTAATTTTTAATAAATGTTTTTGTGTCTTTATCCTTATCAAGAGTTTAACAAATTTCAATAAATAAGGATGAATGATAAATAATAATAAAGACATAATAAGTAGCTTAATAAGAATAGTTGTTAGGCCTAAATAAGTCTAAGATAATAATAATATCTAGATGTCCTATTAAAATATTATAATTCTATTATGCAATGCCAAATCATTAAATAAAATATATAATAAAATAGCATTAAGTAAAATAACATGCTTCTTTCTTAGACCTTTAACTTTAAGTTTGTTCTTACTTAAACAAATGGTCTCTTAAAATGGTAAAACCTAATAATAATTATTCATAATTAGAAATATAAAAAAATATTTTAAGAATAGTCTTAGTAATTAACTTAGTAAATAAACATAAATGTTCCTATAAATTTTTAAAATCAAGAATCAGTTTTATATTCATTAATAAAAGTTTTATTATTTGTCATATTTGAACAAAAAGTAAAAATATTTGTTAATTGAAATGTTAAAAAGTATTTCTTCACTATGTTGTCTTGGACTTGTAATTATAATCCTACAATTATCAATTACTTAATAAATTTGCTTGTTAATGATTCTTCGTTGATGATTTTGCTGGAATAGTTTTGTGATTCATTCTATACTTATAATTTTGTAATACAAGCTTCAGCTTTGTAGCATATACTTTTTCAATGTTTGTTAAATAAATAAAACTATAGTTTGTATTTTCATTTGTATTGCCTCTGTTGTTTTTCATTCTATTTAATGATTATCAATAAACTTTTGAAATAAAACTGAATCATAAACTTATATAGAAGTTTAACTGGCCTTTAAATTTGTTAATTTTTTCAATAATTTAAGCTCAAGTTCTTTTTTTAGATCTCTTGCTTTTCCATCTATTCCAAATTGATATTTTAACATATCAATGATCTACTTTTTATTCTATGCAAAATCTTATCATTTAGTTTAAGATCCATCACAAAATCTAACCAATATCTATCATTTAATCTATTCAAGAGCTAACATTCAATCTATCATTCAATCCTTTTAAGATTTATCATTTAAGCTAAAAGCTATCATTCAATGCATCCAAGATATATTAAATTTATCCAAGATTATTCAATATAAAATCTATCATCACATCTAACCAATATCTATCAATAATATATCCCAAATCTAACATTCAATATTGGGGGCCATAGCCCAGCAGTAGCGCAGCTGCTCTGGTGTGCCAGCGACCCAGGCTCGATTCCAAGTGCAGTCATATTAATTTGGGGCTGAATTGGAATTTCGGCTTGGCTCGCCTGTGCAATTAACGGCCTTGAGAGCCAACCCCCCAAGGCGCAGTGAAATGTACATGCCTAACGATAAAATAAAGTTAGGGCCGCTGTACACTCCTGTGTGAGTGTGTGCCTGCGTACGTATCCGCGCGCTTGTATGCCTGCTCAGGGGAGTCGGCGGAATGGGCAGTAATGCCTCTTGCCGGTTGTGTGCCTATGTCGCCTAAAGTGCGCCAGGGTGCACACAACCCCCCTGCCTCTAATAAAAAAAAACATTCAATATTTCAAAGATCTATCATTCAATCTATCCAAGATCTATCATTAATTTTATCTAAGATGTAGTATTCAATCTATCCAAGAGTCATCATTTAATCTATTCTAAAAATTTAGTATCTAATCAATATCCACATTCAGATATTAAGAGTCCAAAATTCAATAAATTAATAACAAATTTATCACTTTTTTTTTAACAAAAACAGTAAATTTCAGAATTAACACAACATGAGGCTGTCGCAGATTCTAGCCATGTGTTCCAGCGTTTCTAAGCAGGCACTGATGCAGCTCAGACAGACAACTGGCTACCCTATGCTTGCCTGTCGACAGGCTCTGTCTCGCTGCAATGGCGACGTGTCCGAGGCCAAAGCCTGGCTAGATGAACGGGCCCAAGCTGAGGGCTGGGCGAAAGCTGAGAAATTGATAGATAGAACTGCGAGACAGGTGACAACTTGGCTGGCTTGTTGCAATTTGGGTTTTGTTCGTCTATGTTTGCCTTTCTATGTTTATCAACTACCGACCGATTCCAGGGTCTGCTAGGCATTGTGCAGCGCGTTGCCTCGCCTAACTGTCTGTCATTGTTAGAGCTGCGCTGCGAGACCGACTTTGTTGCTAGGAATGCACGGTTTCAGGTTGGTACCTGTCTGTCTGTTTGTCTGTCTGTCTGTCTGTCTGTTCGTCTGTCTGTCTGTCTGTCTGTCTGTCTGTCTGTCTGTCTGTCTGTCTGTCTGTTCGTCTGTCTGTCTGTCTGTCTGACTTTCTATCTATCTATCTATCTATCTATCTATCTATCTATCTATCTTCTATTTATTTATCTATCTATCTAATCTTATGTATCTATCTAATCTATCCCCAGACCCTACTATCGGAGGCGTGCAACAGTCTGGCTGATAACTTCATCGCCTCGGCGCCGCAAGGGGTCACTCTGGTGCCCCAGGACCGGCTGCTGGGCTTGAAACTCGGTGACAGCTCCCTCGCTGACTCTGTCGCCAGCTTGGTCGGCAGCGTCGGTGAGAACATCATCTGCGGCCGGGCGCTGGTGTTCAATGCCCAGCCAGACAGTCTGGCTCTGTACTGCCACTCGCCGTGGCAGGGCGAGCCCGATGCTCATCCGCTGCAGCAGTCTGAGACCGGCTCCTGTCAGTTCGGTCGCTACGCCGCTGCGGTGGCCTATAGCGGTGGCAGTGAGCAGCTGGCCTATCAGATCTGTCAGCACATTGTTGGCAGGAATCCGGCTAGGTGAATGTGATTGGTTGATTGATTTTTGATTTCACAGATTGAGATAGAGACTGTTGGGTCTTGGATAGATCTGACACTGATAGATCTTGTATAGATACACTGATAGATCTTGTATAGATACACTGATGAGATCTTGTATAGATATAACGATAGATCTTGTATAGATACACTGATAGATCTTGTATAGATACACTGATAGATCTTGTATAGATACACTGATGAGATCTTGTATAGATATAACGATAGATCTTGTATAGATACACTGATAGATCTTGTATAGATACACTGATGAGATCTTGTATAGATACACTGTTAGATCTTGTATAGATACACTGATGAGATCTTGTATAGATACACTGATAGATCTTGTATAGATACACTGATAGATCTTGTATAGATACACTGATAGATCTTGTATAGATACACTGTTAGATCTTGTATAGATACACTGATAGATCTTGTATAGATACACTGATGAGATCTTGTATAGATATAACGATAGATCTTGTATAGATGCACTGATGAGATCTTGTATAGATATAAAGATAGATCTTGTATAGATATAACGATAGATCTTGTATAGATGCACTGATGAGATCTTGTATAGATATAACGATAGATCTTGTATAGATACACTGATGAGATCTTGTATAGATATAAAGATAGATCTTGTATAGATACACTGATGAGATCTTGTATAGATATAACGATAGATCTTGTATAGACCCAGATATTATATAAATTCATTTCATTTATAAATCTGGCATCGATCCACTGATGAGATCTTGTTTAGATACAATAAGTAGATCTTGTATAGACATACTAATAGCTCATGTATAGACGCAGTCAGAACTCAGCTGGATCAAGACTAACTGAAGATCGCTAACAATAACATTCCAGACTGGACTCTCCTCAACCGAACCCCGACCCGGAATCCGAAGACGCTCTCCTTCGTCAGGAATTTCTACTAGATGAAACTCGTCTAGTTGGCGACGTTCTCCAAGAAGCTGGGATGCAAGTTGCGGGATTTTTTCGGCTTAAATGCGCCGAAGAATGATCTCAACCTGTTTTTTTGGGTTGAAACTGAAAGATAGAATAAACTAAGCTTAAAAAGATACAAGTTGATGTGTCATTACAGGCGATATGATACCCAAAAACCTAGGCTCTGTATGCTAGATTAAATTATTGCTTTGGTCAAATTTATCTAAGGTAAGCTTGTAATTTGTTTTAGCAAAAAATGCATTTTCCATAGCGAAGTTGTACTATTTCTCAAGATCTTGTCTCTGAACGTGTGTTTCGTTAGATCAATTAATTTTTTTAAGTAAACTTGTTGCAACTGCAAGCATAGCTACTTTAAGTAGGCCTAATTGTTGAATTGCAAGGCGCAAAAGAAAATTAGCAATATTTTTTGTCTGCATTAAAACAGCATTCTTAATACTTTTGCTTGATTTATTTACCTGAGTTTTGGTAATTTTTCAATGAATACTTTTTGTTGGTTGTTAGGCTAGATATTGCTGATGACAGCTGAGGTTTCTGGTTGCTAGGTTATGCAAAGCATGAATAACTAAATCTTTATATGCTAAAACTAATAGTAGTACTTAAAAACTTATTATGGGAAATTTAGTCCATTCTATTGGGAACTTAGTGCCATAGGCGTATTTAAATCTGTAGGGAATTTAGTGTCCTAGGGGTATTCAATCTGTAGTGAATTTAGTGTCCTAGGGGTATTCAAACTGTAGGGAATTTAGTGTCCTAGGGGTATTCAAACTGTAGGGAATTTAGTGTCGTAGGGGTATTCAAACTGTAGGGAATTTAGTGTCCTAGGGGTATTCAATCCGTAGGGAATTTAGTGTCCTAGGGGTATTCAATCTGTAGGGAATTTAGTGTCCTCTGGGTATTCAATATGTAGGGAATTTAGTGTCCTAGGGGTATTCAAACTGTAGGGAATTTAGTGTCCTAGGGGTATTCAAACTGTAGGGAATTTAGTGTCCTAGGGGTATTCAAAACTGTAGTGAATTTAGTGTCCTAGGGGTATTCAAACTGTAGGGAATTTAGTGTCCTAGGGGTATTCAAAACTGTAGTGAATTTAGTGTCCTAGGGGTATTCAAAACTGTAGTGAATTTAGTGTCCTAGGGGTATTCAAAACTGTAGTGAATTTAGTGTCCTAGGGGTATTCAAAACTGTAGGGAATTTAGTGTCCTAGGGGTATTCAAAACTGTAGTGAATTTAGTGTCCTAGGGGTATTCAAAACTGTATTGAATTTAGTGTCCTAGGGGTATTCAAAACTGTAGTGAATTTAGTGTCCTAGGGGTATTCAAAACTGTATTGAATTTAGTGTCCTAGGGGTATTCAAAACTGTAGTGAATTTAGTGTCCTAGGGGTATTCAAACTGTAGTGAATTTAGTGTCCTAGGGGTATTTAAAACTTAAGGGAATTTAGTGTCAGGGGTATTTCAAACTGTAGGGAATTTAGTGTCTTAAGGGTATTTAAAACTGAGGAATTTGGCGTCTTAAGAGTATTAAAACCTCTATAAATTTTAAGTCTCGAGGAACTTTGAAAAACCGATCGAGGCAAACTTCAAACAGAATGAAGCTGATTAATCATTGACTCAGAAGTGAAGTCTTTTTGTTGTTATGAATTGCTTCCACAGAAGCATCTGTGGATATGTGCGCCAGACAATTAAGTGCAGTCACAAATGCATTGCTGTCGAGGCAAGAGCAGCAGCAGCAGCAGCAGGACTCATCTATTGCAGACAAACTTCGCGTTCTATTCAATAAAAAGCCCAGCTCGACCTCGTCTGAACCGCAGCAACTGCAGCAGCAGCAGCAGCAGCAGCAGCCTGTGCTCACTGAGCAGCTGGTTGAATCGCTGTCATGTGGACAGGATGTTGAACTGCGGATTAAAGCGGTACAAATCTTTTATTTTATTGCGTTTACTCTTTTTAAACAGTTTCGAGTCTTTGTGGCGCTAAAGGACGCTTTTCGGTGCTTGAAGACACTTGGTGACGCAAAAACATTTTTGGTGCTTACGTGCATTTTGTGGCGTTTAAAGACTCTGGCGCTCAAGGATGCTTCGTGGTGCTTATGGATTCTTTTTGGCGCTTAAGAATATGCTTCGTGGTGCTTATGGATTCTTTTTGGCGCTTAAGGATGCTTCGTGGTGCGTATAGATTCCTTTTGGCGCTCAAGGGCGCTTCGTGGTGCCTATATAGATTCCTTTTGGCGCTCAAGGATGCTTCGTGGTGCCTATATAGATTCTTTTAAGCGCTTAAGGACGCTTTGTGGTGCTTACACCGATCTTTTTTGGCGCTTAAGGACGCTTCGTGGTGCCTATATAGATTCCTTTTAGCGCTCAGGGACGCTTCGTGGTGCGTATATAGATTCCTTTTGGCGCTCAAGGACGCTTCGTGGTGCCTATATATATTCTTTTAAGCGCTTAAGGACGCTTCGTGGTGCCTATATAGATTCCTTTTGGCGCTCAAGGACGCTTCGTGGTGCTTAGAGCCAGGGAAACAATATGAATGCTTTAAGAAGGCTGCATTTAAAGATACATGTTTTATGCTTAGGGAAGGATGGTTGCGCTTAGGGAAGCATGAGATAGTTTAAAGTACCAGTGCGCTTACTGCTGCATTAGAAGGAAATTCATAAGCCATAATCCCTATATATGAAATAATCCAGGTTCAACAGTTAACGGAACTAGTGTCCAACAGGCGCTTAGAGACAGAATACGGTGGTCTAGAGCGAATCTGGCTGGCAGTTCGAGATCTGGTGGATGCCGGCCAGACAGACAATTTAGATGCGCGCTCGGCTGTTTGGCGCCTGGTGACGGCGCTTGCTGGCGCCTATTATCCGTGCTTGGGCTACGCCAGGGCCGCCATGTTCCAGGCGCTGCAGACTGATACGGGACTGCCCGAGGTTAGTACTGTCTCCCCTGTCACTCCACTGTCTCCCCTGTCACTCCACTGTCTCCCCTGTCACTCCACTGTCTCCCCTGTCACTCCACTGTCTCTCCTGTCACTCCACTGTCTCCCCTGTCACTCCACTGTCTCCCCTGTCACTCCACTGTCTCCCCTGTCACTTCACTGTCTCCCCTGTCACTCCACTGTCTCCCCTATCACTCCACTGTCTCCCCTGTCACTCCACTGTCTCCCCTGTCACTCCACTGTCTCCCCTGTCACTCCACTGTCTCCCCTGTCACTCCACTGTCTCCCCTGTCACTCCACTGTCTCCCCTGTCACTCCACTGTCTCCCCTGTCACTCCACTGTCTCCCCTGTCACTCCACTGTCTCCGTTATCACTCCACTGTCTCCCCTGTCACTCCACTGTCTCCCCTGTCACTCCACTGTCTCTCCTGTCACTCCACTGTCTCCCCTGTCACTCCACTGTCTCCGCTATCACTCCACTGTCTCCCCTGTCACTCCACTGTCTCCGTTATCACTCCACTGTCTCCGTTATCACTCCACTGTCTCCCCTGTCACTCCACTGTCTCCCCTGTCACTCCACTGTCTCCCCTGTCACTCCACTGTCTCCCCTATCACTCCACTGTCTCCCCTGTCACTCCACTGTCTCCCCTGTCACTCCACTGTCTCCCCTATCACTCCACTGTCTCCCCTATCACTCCACTGTCTCCCCTATCACTCCACTGTCTCCCCTATCACTCCACTGTCTCCCCTGTCACTCCACTGTCTCCCCTATCACTCCACTGTCTCCCCTATCACTCCACTGTCTCCCCTATCACTCCACTGTCTCCCCTATCACTCCACTGTCTCCCCTATCACTCCACTGTCTCCCCTGTCACTCCACTGTCTCCCCTATCACTCCACTGTCTCCCCTGTCACTCCACTGTCTCCATTATCACTCCACTGTCTCCGCTATCACTCCACTGTCTCCGCTATCACTCCACTGTCTCCGCTATCACTCCACTGTCTCCGCTATCACTCCACTGTCTCCGCTATCACTCCACTGTCTCCGCTATCACTCCACTGTCTCCCCTGTCACTCCACTGTCTCCCCTGTCACTCCACTGTCTCCCCTGTCACTCCACTGTCTCCCCTGTCACTCCACTGTCTCCCCTGTCACTCCACTGTCTCCCCTGTCACTCCACTGTCTCCGTTATCACTCCACTGTCTCCCCTGTCACTCCACTGTCTCCACTGTCATATTTTGAAATCTAGATTCATTTCACTAATTATCCACCGAAATTATCAACGCTTCAGGTGGACTCGAACCCCGCCGAGCTGTGCGATCGAATCGAAGCTCTTCGAGTCCTAACTCGATCAGGCGTCGATCTCAACTTGATGGAGGAGGAAGCTGGCCCGTTGCTATGCCGTTGGCTGGCTAGAACTGGCGGTTCAACCTCAGCCTCTAACGCATTGTTTCCTTTGTTATTGAGCATAGTTGAGCACAACGCTGGACATCTGGATCACGAACATGTGCGCGATATGGCGCTGACTGTCTGGTCTCTGACTCAGTCAGTTAGCAATGTCAGTCAGTGCGGTCAGCACTATGTTGCTCTGTTGAGGAAACTGGTACAGCATCACAGTTTGCCAATGGAGTGTCTGATGGCCACTTTAAGGGCGCTGTGTCTTATGGCTACTAATGCGGCTGTGAGATTTAACACCTCATTTTTATACTTGTTCGTGTACTTTCAAGGGGTATGAAGATATGAGGGGGTATGAAGATATGAGGGGGTATGAAGATATGAGGGGAGGGTATCAAGAGATTAGAAGGTATGAAGATATGAGGGGGAGGGTATCAAGAGATTAGGGGAGGGTTTCAAGAGATTAGGGGGTATGAAGATATGAGGGGGAGGGTATCAAGAGATTAGGGGAGGGTATGAAGATATGAGGGGAGGCCTACTTGGGTGTGAACCGCCTAAACAAACATTAAATCTACATAACACCGCAGTTAAGCGTCAAGTCCTGGGACGTGGTTCACTCCCTGCTGTGCTCCCATCTTGGCCAAGCAACTCTGCTGGTGCTGTGCGCTCTGCTGGAATCGCCAGACAGCAGCATTGAGATTGCGCGCGGCTCAGTTGCCTGCCTGTCACTGGCGCTCTGGGGTGAACGGGGTCAACGAGTGGATCAGCTGTGCCCAAATTACACCAGCGTGCTGCTCTGCCTGCTGAGAGCGTTGAACCGTCAGTCTGCCGCCGCTGGCGGTTCTCTCGTTGCTAGGCAACTGGCATTCGATATATTAGCCTCGGTTGCTAGGCTATTAGAAGCCATGACAACGGTTGCCGGGTTGCGCAGCCTGTGCTGGACTGTTCTGTTGGATCTGTTGGACAAGTGTCTGTTCGATTTTGATGTTGGCGGCGATGCTGGAGACAAAGAGAAAGTCTGTCTGGCTATTGAGCAGCTGCTGGGTTTTGGTCAGGTGCAGCAGAAACAGCGACTGTTTACAGGTGAGAATTGCACTGATTGCGGGACTTAGGTAGGAGGGAATTTCTGGATGGAGTATTTCATTTGGGGCATTTCGGTTTAGGGGAATTTTAGTATTAGGGGAATTTTAGTATTAGGGGAATTTTTGTATTAGGGGTATTTTAGTATTAGGGGAATCTTAGTATTAGGGGAATTTGAGTGTTAGGGGAATTTTAGTATTAGGGAAATTTTAATATTAGGAGAATTTTAGTATTAGGGGAATTTCAGTATTAAGGGAAATTTACTATTAGGTGAATTTTAGTATTATGGGAATTTTTGTATTAGGGGAATCTTAGTATTAGGGGAGTTTTTGTGTTAGGTGAGTTAAACTATTGCAGGTATTCCAGTGCAGGACTTTTGGTGGGGTAAGATGTCAGTAAAGGGAAGTTTCGATATTGTAAAATTTTATTCGTTAGAAAAAAGTTACGGTAAAAGAAACTTTTTTGAGCTTATTGTACAAGATCAGATCCATATTATAAAGGTTTTCATGCTCGCACTA